>PVIY010022985.1:0-39987 GCA_004026745.1 Myrmecophaga tridactyla | reverse complement strand
TGAGAGGAAATATATGTTTTAGAGTTTGAAACCTTTCCTGCATCACATAATCATGTAGTATCAGATATGAATTAGGAACTTCCTTTCCCTCCTTACTCTTTGAGTATTCCTGCAATGTTCCTTGACTTTTGCAATCTGTGTAGTGTTTTTGAAGGATATTTCAGTTCCCACAGTTGAAGTTCACATTATATAACAAAGCGTTATTTTTTTCACAAAGGTGGATGATATATTTATTTTTTAAGTTGAAAAGATCTCCTAAATAAAATATAGGAATAAAATGATTGCTGATAATGTTGGATTCAATTCCTAATTATAAAAGAGAAATTCTATTTTATACATTCTGGAGGTCTTCAAATAAATGTGTTAAGTTTATTTAAGTTTTCTCATCTGTGAAATTGGAACTCATATTGTCCGCCTTACTTTGGGGTAGTTGGTTTGGTATTTTCAGCAGAGAGAAGCTACAGAATTTTTAATACCTTGTAATTGCTGTAGATATAAATTTTGAGTGACAAAAGAGATTCTAAAATATTGACCAAGATTTATTTCTCAAGTTTGTCTTGCATTACAGATGGTGAAGCATATGCAGCATATAAGTCCTTTTTAATTGAATAATAAAAGTGCTAATACGTCGTGAATTCCTGCTATGTCTTGGATACATGTATCTGTAACAAAACATTTCATATGGATCCTTTCATTTAAAAATCCTTCATGGTAAGTACTGTTATTATCACTATTTTGCAGATGAGAAAAGCAAGGCACAGAGACTTATGAAACTTGCCTATACTATTCAACAGATAAGTATGTTTGAACCCATTACATCTAACTCAAGCAATCTTGTAGATAAAATTGCAAATTTTATTTTAGGACTTGTGGATTAATCCTGTATCCAAAGAAAAATTTTTGTTGGCTAAGTAAATCAAGTTGATATTGAAAATCAGGAGTTGAGCATTTGATTTTCCTTTTGTATTCTGTTTTAGTGGTTGTGGTGAACAGGGTGAGCACTGATGTCTTGAACATGTCTTTCAGGCTTCTGCCCAACATGTTTTCTTTGTTAACTTTTTGTCACAGAAACAACCGCATCAGGTCATCAGAAGCCTTAAATGTGATGGCTTATCTATTCAGGTGACACGTATCAGAGTCCATTAACCTATTGAGTAGCACACTTTGATTATTCAGCATCTCTGCTCTATTAGAAATGTATTGTTTGCTTCTATTTAAACTATAAGAACCAATGTTAGTTCACCAAATAAGAGCCATGAAAAGAGCAAATTGTAACTTTGAGTACTCAAACATAACAGGTATGAGTTTTAATGAATAATTTGGAAATTTATTTAAACCCTATGAGGATTATTTAAGTGTAAAGAAAGTCATATTCCTAATGTTGACACTTAAAATAAATCTAGAGATAGGTGTGAAAAGAAATGCAGGTATTAGTATAAATTGTATGCAGATATGCATAAATGTCTATATACAGCTATTGATATTTCTTGATCCTTTACATCAAATATCTTCTTGTGGGATGAGAAGAATGTATCTATCTAGTTATGTTCATCTGGATTTCAAATACATATATTCATTGAATATAATGCCGGGAAAACACCTAGATCTACATTTAATAACATAACTGAAAAACAAGTTATGGAAAAGTTCACGGAATTCTGACACTTGATTGTGGTTTCTATTTTATTTTGTTTGATTGAATTCATTATATACTGTAATCTTTTTTAGTCATATTGAACAATTAATGCAGTTTTAATTAACTTAATTTCAGGAGTAATATTGAAATGCAATCCTTTTAATGAAGAAATCAGAATAGTGTATAATACTAAAATTCCATTGGCCATTTGTTCCCCAAATGTAACTATTCCCTTGAACATCTTTTCTATTCATTTATGAGAACACAGTTACTCACAGAAACTACATGACATTCTTTGGGTGTGACTTTTTTAGTGTGCATGTTATCATACTATGATTATCTTTGTATACCTTACAGTCTTTGCTCAGCAATATGTTTTTGTGATTTATCCATGTTAGATGTGCCAGGCAGATCGCCGTTTACATTTCTGCCTCATTTTCCATAATAAGAACCTATCGCATGTTATTTGCATTCTATTATTATATTAGGTATTTGTATCATTTATATTTTCAAAAATTTAACAAACCTGCAATGAATATCCCTTTTAATGCTTTCTGGGGCAGTTTCATTGGATGGCATCCTGATCCCCCTTATCAACAATAAAATTTTATATGAACAGGTTTAAAATATCACTTCATGAAACTGAAAAACAATAAGATATTTCAGTGTTTATGTTGCATTTCCTTGATCCTAAAGAGGTTAAATTTTCTATATATGTGTATTGGACAATTTTTATTTCCTTTCTGTATATTGCTTATTTTAATGTTTTATTCTTTAACAAAACTGGGTTACTTCTTTTCACAGTATTGACTTGCAGGATTTAAAAATATTTACTCCCATTCTGTGATTTCTAAATACTTTGCTCATATTGATTTTGTTATACAGATCTGTTAAATGTTTTGTATTTTTATTTATAACTTTTATTCATGTGCTTTAAATTTTTCCATGCCCTAAAATATGAGTACATTCTACTAATTGTTCCTCCAAAAGTTTTCTCATTTTACTTGATACATTTGTATTTTACAACAACCTGGAATACATTTTTTATAACTAGTGAGATCAAGTTTTCTTTATTTCAGTTACTGAAATGACTATTTCATATCAATTTGAAATGTCAATTTTTCCCAGGATATTTGTTTGTTTATTGATGACCTCCAAGTCTATCAATCTGCCTATTCTAACATTGATTTAATTGCCATAGCTTTGTGATATGCTTCAATATCTGAAAAGGTATGTTAACATAATTTTTCTTTTTTAAAAGTTAGCTAAAGTAATCTGGATATTGACTGTGCTTGAATTTTTGAATCAGCTTTAAAATGTTGTGAATTTTTTGTCAGATATTTGAGTTTTAATTATTGCATGCAAGAATTAATTTTGGAATAACTGACATATTCATCATGTTGATTTCTCTTAAACATAAAAAGGTATATATAAATATATTTGCATGGATCAAACTATTTTTCATCTTTAGGAAAATTCAAGAAATGGATTACATTATTAAGGACAGGACTCAAAGGTTTAAAAGTTTTTAATATTTTTAATTTTTAGTATTTTATTTGAAAATATTATGCCATAGCTCAGGACCATTACAATTGGACTTTTGCTTATGTGATAGTGATATTTCCAGAGATTTTACAAGAAATTAATCAGAGTATATTCACTTGGCATCCATGGATAGAATTCAAGTAACAAGTCCATGAACTCCCTAAAATCATACTTAAGAGCTCTGCATAGGGCAAATATTCATTTTTCTAAAACTATTTCACAGTAACCCATATAAAGTAAATGGCATTATTAAATTGCTGACTTAAATCTTTGGGAGTGTGGCTGATGAGTTTTAATCAAAGGATAAAGTTTTGTTTTTTATAAAATTGAGATTTGAATTTAGCAGTGTTCTACATTTTAGATCAGGTAACTACTAATTGCAGAAAGGAAATGAGAGATGTATTGTAATAATTTGCACCAAATTAAAATTTCCTTTTTAACTAGAACATTGTAGGAAATGGCCCCACAACTGCATTAGTGACCTTAATAAGGAAGAACAGTGGTTCTACTCAAAGATACAAGGTGGTGAAACAGATTCAAGTAAAGGATTATCTCTGGATGCAGTTTGTCCCTCCAATACTGCTACCATGACAAGAAGTGCCAGAAAGTGGACAAACAGGAAAAAACAATGATGAGAGCTCCAGTTTAGGCTGGAAAGTGAACTGGAAGATGAGGTACATTCTAAGAAGCCATAACTGAACTGGAAGTACAAACAGTGGAGGAATCCTTTTCCCAAAAGATCTATTTTTTGCTTCCCCCCCATTTATTTTTAATGCTGTGAAGAGGTTCTGATGTCTCCTTCTGAGATTGTGACCCAGGAGTTCAATACTAAAATAGTGAGTCCATTCAAGTCTAATGACATTACTAAACTTTCAGGGTTTAGTACAGTGCCTTTCCTGGCTTAGAAGAATAATTTTGTTTTTCTTTAATAGAAGCCTGGAATTTAAAAATCTTTCTTAAGACATAATATAGAATTGCATCACAAAATTGACTTTAAAATATTTCATCTTTTAGCTTTCACTTTGTTATTTGTGGTAAGCATGAATTTTGACATTAATTATAATTGCAATTATTTGAACTACTATTGATATTATCTAACCACACTAATAAAATACAATGTACATGTGGGTGGACAGTCTATGTATTTGTTTATTTCTGAACCCCTACCAAAAAGTACAGTGAATAAGTCAAAATAAAAGCCAGTGCATATTTATTGAGTGACTGAATGACTTTAAAAATAAATTAACAGGGCAGGCTATGGTGGCTCAGCAGGCAGAGTTCTTGCCTGTCATGCCAGAGACCCAGGCTCAATTCCCAGTGCCTGCCCATACAAAATTAATTAATCAATTGATTAATTAACAACTTCAAAATTTCCAGCATTTCATGTATATTAATCTCCCCATTTAAGTTATCAACTCCACAGAAACCATGGGACATGAAAACATCACAGAATTTATCCTCTTAGGCCTTTTTAGTGATGAGGATGTGAAGGCTACCTGCTTTGTGCTGTTCTCACTTTGCTATCTTGCAATTCTCTTTGGAAACCTGCTCATTCTGCTCACCATAAGAGGCAGCCATCTCAGTAAGCAACCCATGTATTTTTTCCTCAGTATTCTGTCTTTCATGGATGTTTGCTTCACCTCAACGGTGGCTCCCAAACTGATCACAGACTTACTGGTCCAGTGGAAGACCATATCCTAGAACAACTGCATGGCCCAGATGTTTTTCACTCACTTCTTTGGTGCCACTGAGATTTTCTTCTTGGTGGCTATGGCTTATGACTACTATGCAGCCATCTGCAGACCCCTTCATTATACGATCATCATGAGCAGACGGGTGTGCTATGTCCTGGTGATGGCCTCCTGCATTGGAGCATTTATCCATTCAATCATGCAGGTATTGATTGTCATAGGACTTCCCTTCTGTGGCCCAAATTAGGTGGACCACTATTTCTGCGATGTATTTCCCTTGCTAAAGCTGGCCTGCTCTGACACCAGTCTGTTGGTTATAGCGATTATAACCACCACAGGAGTCTTGTCCATTTTGACCTTCATTGCCTTGGTGATTTCCTACATCACCATCCTGTCCATCCTGAGGACCCACTCATCTGACAGCTGCCACAAAGCCCTCTCCACCTGTGGCTCACACATTACCGTGGTGCTCATGTTTTTCTTGCCCTTCATCTTCACCTATGTCCCCACAGTTGATTCTGTCAGTAATGACAAGGTGTTTGCTTTGTTTTACACCGTGATTGCCCCCTTGTTCAAACCCCTCATCTACACACTGAGAAATGCTGATATGAAAAATGCCATGAGGAAAGTGTGGTGCTGAGACAAGCTGTTTGAAGGGAAATGAGGCCTCTGGGTTCGAGCCCTTGTCACATCTCACTAATGTCAGCAAATACAGCTGGTAAGGAAGGGTAGTATACTGTCACCTAAAGTTATGAACTACAAGCAGAGAAGACCTGCCTCCCACTCTCTTTCTGTTCCTTTTTACATCTCTGAACCTGTGTACAGAGGCAACAGATCAGATGATCTCATGCCTTCCAGTTCTGAAGTTTGGGAATGTGTTTTGTCCTTAATTGATCCCACACATAGTGGACATTAGTGCATGTGACAATTTGGAGGTTTTATGGACCCCAGAAAATTATGTTCTTAAATTTAAACTACTCCTGTGGGTGTGGACCCATTTTTGTGAGTAGGACCTTAACCAAAGATTTGACACACCTCATGCAAGGTAAATTTTAATCCTTTTCCTGGACTCCTCTACACAAAGATGGAAACAGAGATAAAGACAGAGAATCTAAGAAAGGAAGCCACAGAGTCAGAGAGGAAGACTCTCAAGTAAGAAGCTGAAAGCAATGAAGCCCAGAAGAGAGGGGAGAGACCAGCATATGCTGCCATGTGTCTTGCCATCTGACAGAGAAGTTCAGGTATAGTCTTGGTGATGCCTTGATGTGGACATTTTCATGACCTCAGTATTGTAAGTTTAAAAGCTAATGAGTCCCCATTACTAAAAGCCAACCCATCATGTGGTATACTGCATTTTGACAGTTTTAACAAATTAAAACAATGAACTTAGTTTTTGTTTGTTTGTTTGTTTTTTTGCATGGGCAGGCATAGGGAATCGAATCCAGTGTTTCCAGTATGGCAGGTGAGAGCTCTGCCTGCTGAGCCACTGTTGCACCACCCTAAAACAATGAACTTTTATAATGAAAAATTTTAACAACTGCATAGTTTGGCAGTCATGCCCTGCATTAGGAAATAGATAGGACTTCTCATATTAAAGGAGGCCCTAGGGCAACTTCCAATTTTTGAGGTTTCCATTATTATGATAATAATAATGATGATAATAATAAAGCAATGTCCCAGAACATTGCCAGCATTATTGTATATTTTAATTATTTTCATTAAACAAATTATGCTTGCATATAATGCAATGCAATTAAAGTATACAATTCAGACTATAAGGTTGGGAGATATGAATGTATGCATGTGGTAAATAACCCTCTCTAACAAATCAGTGGTATACTACAATAACTGGAAATTTCAAGATTGATGATGAAATTCCTTCAGTCCTGTAAATGTATTTTTATGGCTGTATTGTAACCTCACTTAAAATATCTTCATGAGTATACAGTTGACAGTCCTTGGAAACATTCAGGATGGAGAATCTCCCACCATTTGAAAAACCTTGAACTTATGAAGATACATAGCTAAAGAAATAGATGTTCCTGGGTGCAATTTGTTAATGTTCATCACCCATAATACAAGTTGCATCATTTGAGGTTTACTTTCACTGTTCAAACTATGTAAAACTGCTTTTCTTCCCACTCAGGAAGACTCTTATACTTGGGAGAAATAAATAATATTGGATTAATAAATTGACTGAAACTGGGACCTAGGCCAAAATAACCTTTGGTCTATGAGGAATCCTCAAGCTGTGTGAACTAGAAGGGACCTCCAAGATCTTCCAGTGTCATCTGCTCCCACCACACATGGGGGACATTAAATTGAGGACCAGAAAATTGGTAAAAGGTCACCAAGCTTGCAAATGTGAGATAACCACAACTGATACATTCTGATGCTTCTTTCTCCACACCACAGCTCCCATTAAGAAAATTAATTCTATATATTTAATGTATTATTGTTCCATGTGTAACATGCAGCCACGTTTAAGGTCAGGAATAGATTTGCAGACATTACTCTAGGTGATGAAGGTTTCAACAGTTTTTCCTTTTCTAAATGTCTACAAGTATACCGTTTGAAAAAAACAGACAACTTAGAACCCAAAGGGAGGCACATAAATAATGAAGTATACTGAAAATGAGACAAGTAAGATCATTAAGAATCAGGTCAGGCTCTAGTTTTGACATTGGTTTTGTGGTGAAAACCTCCTGAATTAGTGTAATTAAATTCATTGTTTGTGAAAAACTCCTGATGAGATTATTTAATTCAAGAAGGTGAAGATCAACAGAGATGTCTAGAGCTAGATGGGAAAGTGTTTAAATTTGACATTTATTTTAAGAAGTCTGTTGGTGATAAATATGAAAGCCACATTTTCCAGTAATGAAATAAATTAGCTGATTGTGAAAAATTTCCTATTTTATTTCTCTGAATAGGAGACAAGCCTTTCAGGAATCTGTTTGAATCAGTTTGTACTTGTATTTTTTCACACTCTTCCTGTAACATATTAACATAGGAGAGTTGAAAGGGAATCTATCCGAGCATGATTAATATTATGTCCATGTCTTCCCATATGTTATCCATGGATGAAAAAGCTGAAGAGAGGCTCGCTGCACCCTGTGATATTTAGAATTTGGCTTTTAAGTGTAAGTCAAACTAATGTGCCATCCTTCATGTCCATTCTCTCCAACTTGCCCTTTCCTAAATGTTCCTTGCAAGTAACGCACATTAAATATATAGGAGACTTTATATATTCAAGAACACACCTCAAAATCTCCTCTTCCAAAGTTTGACCATGCCATTCTGGAATCATTCCACTCAGTAATGCTGTATAACTAGACATCCTGAAACTCATGACTTATTCTACCAGCATTTAATTCTTGCTCATGTGCCTGTGGGTTAGTGGGGGTTCACCTGATCCAAACTGGGCATGGCCGTAGTTAATCAACAGTCCGCAGTTTGGATTCAGATATAGTCCATGTAATGCTCACTTTTCTTATGCATAAAAAAGCAGTCATATCTTCCTACTTGTGGGTCATATGTATTGAAAGCTGGTTGCCATGCAACAACTGGACACTTCAGAACATTGAAGAAATGAGACATGCCCACTTGTGCACTACAAAAATTGTGTACTTCTAGTGACACTGACACATGAGCAATATCTATCTCCTTGATATGTTTAAATGAATAAAAAGTATTCCATATGATGGAATATGAAATCTACCTTTAACACTTGTAATTGAGCATTTCAGGGAAAAGTGTTTAAAATATTTTATACTCCACATGACAGAAGAATAGCCACTAGTTAGAAGATACAGGGCATCATCTTTTCATTGTTTTGCATTATGAAATAAATTTCTTCATCTGGAAAATGAGAAGTGATGTCCTTTATTTTCATTTATGAAGGTATATGCTTTGCAAAGTCACATCCTTGGCAGACAATGTTGTAGTCACACAGCTATGAAATAAATTGCTCTTGTTGACTCTACTTCGTCCCCAGAAACTGGGAGAGTCTGAGTTCTCATCATTGTAGTTCTCCTTATAAAGAACCAAGAGACAACTCTCTAAGTTTCTCTGATGAGACTTGACTCTGAGAAACTTTTTTGACTGATAAAAAGTTTGTAAAGTCACTGGTGGAAACTTGAGTACGATTTCATATGCTCCCCTTTCACATGTTTTGAGAATCATGAACCCGCTAGCTTTTACTTTCTTAAGGACCTCAGACCTGCAAGATCAGTAATATTAACCCCTTATTTTCAAACATTTTAGTGCAAAAGCATAAGGAAACAGTATTCTGTAACGTGTATTCAATTTTGTTTTCTGGGTCAAATCAATTTCAGGTCTCTTTTTGTTAGAAGGCAGAGCAGGTGGGGATACATATCCAAAGTAAGGATCTTTGGATTTTATTGACTCACAGACCTCATAAACTCTAAGGAGAGCAAAGCCTTTCCCCTGTGATGTCAAGTCCAAGTTTCCTGAGCAGTAACTACTGGTTGCATAAAAATCATAACAGATAATATACAGATTTACATTTATTTCTTAACCCTGGCCTACTGAATCAGAATCACTTGGACTAGGTTCTGTTTTTGGTTAAAAAAAATCTCTCAAGGTGACTCCAACCACCAGCTAAGCTTGAGAGGCACTAATCAAGTCTTCATTTTTAAATTGAGGAAATGGAGGCCCAGAGCCACCAGTGAGTATGTGCCCATGCTGGGACAATAATCATTAATTGTGTGATTACAGGGCAAAGGATCTTGACTTCTTGGTTATACCTTCTATCCCAGACATGTTTCTGCTTTTGAGCTTTCCAATCTTTTATTCTGCTTTTGAAGCAACATCAGCAAGCAAGTTTTAAAATGCTTAACTATGCATAACTCTCAACGTGAGTAAAGTTTACACACACACATACACAGATGTGCTGCACTAACACCACAATCATAAATACTTGCATAATAACTGGATAATGTGATGTATGGAAAGGCAATGGGACAATGGAGGAAGGGTTGCAGTAATACATTCACCTGCTATAGGACCTAAGTTCAGATTGTGTCTCCTGGTGAAAGAAAGACATATCTATGAGGCAAGTGTGAGTTCACATGAGAAAGGCATAAATTTGTTTCCAGAATAAGTCTCTCTGGTATTCACAGCTGGATTTCTGTTAGGAAAGTCAAGAAAGCAGTGAGAAATGGCTCACTGTATTCATTAAAGCTGTTTGGTTCAAGTATTGGAGGGCATCCAGTTTCCCAATCATGCATTACAGTGAAATATATTTACCCTGCTGATTTGAGTTGCAGTCACCTATCCTTCACAGGTGACAGTTTTTATTCAGTTTCTTCAATTTTTCCAGTTAATCATTTTGTATTTAAAGGGACTCTGGCTACAAAGTACAGGTAAAGTTTAGAGTCCAATTAGTAGAAGCATAGTTGTAAGAGTTATAATTAAAAGAGAGATCTTCAAGGCAAACTCATCCAGCATCCTTGTGTGGGCAAAGACAAGTCCAAGAGAAAGAAAGTGACTTTGCAAAGATCAGAGAATAACAAGTCTTTGGTCTTTCAAACTTATTTCTCCTCTTTTACAATCTTCTCACTCTTCTGCTCTCATTTCAAGCTTAGTAGATTTGTTTCTCTGCCAGAATCTGTGTTTGAAAGCACTTATATTAGAAAGGTTTAGTTCAGATCCACTAATTTTTATGTATTCTTTCTTTCTGGCAACATACACAAACTGAGTGCTTAAACTGTCCCAATCATGGTTATAAGTGCTAGAAAGCAGCCTTAAATACTTCACAGCAAACTTTGAATCTTTAAAGAAAATGGCAAACAGGCAAGAATGGGAAGGAAAAAACAATGATGCTGAATAAGGTCCTAGTTTAATAAAATGTCTCTGTCCTGGATATTTCAGAAAATTGTCTGATTATTAAATAGTAGAATCAATGCAATGACAATGATGATAAACATTGTTTACATTTGTAAAATGGATTATTGTCTCATTTATTCCTTCCAAGGACCCTGTGAGGTTGCTGTTATTGCCTTCATTGTGCAGATGAGTTAACCAAGGCTGAGAAAATTCAAGGTCATCAGTTTACAATATCACCACTCCTAACTATTTGCTATTAACCTGCTAGAAAAATTTCTTACCCAACTTTTTTTTCATTGGATTCTATAGTTATGCATCTCTCAGTGTATAAATCAGGGGTTCAATGTAAGGTTGATAATGGCATAAAAGACAGCAACCATTTTGTCTTCTACAAAGGGAGTACCTAGGCACAGGTACATGAAAACACATGGAAAGCAATAGATGATGACCACAGCAATGTGGGAGTCACAGGCAGATCTTTGTGCCTGCCCTATGCTGTCTGCTTTCTCAGGGACATCAGGATGACAGTATAAGAGACTAGCCAGATAGCAAAACTCCCCAGAGCAATGGTCCCACTGTTGGCTGTCATGACAACACCAACAACCTATATGTGTATGCAGGCAAGTTTCAGCACAGGGTGAGCATTCCAAAAGTGGTGGTCAATCTCATTGGATCCACAAAAGGGTAGCTGGACCACTAGAGCCACCTGGATAATGGAATGTAAGAACCCACCTATCCAGGTCCCAAGCAACTGTTACTATCACATCTGTTCCTGTCCATAATGGTCATATAGTGTAGGGGTTTACAGATGGCCACATAGCAATCATAGGTCACTCCAGTAAGAATGAATATCTCAGTACAGCCAAAGAAATGTACCCCCACAGAGGTGCAGCATATATGCCACATAGGTGATAGCATTACTCTTGGTCCATAATCATCTTGGAAACAGTCATGAAAGAGTAACAAATGTCCACAAAAGACAAATAGTTGAGAAAAAATGCATATGGGTCTGAAGCAGGAGAAACTCCAGAACACCACACAAGAAAGCACCAGAGCCTTTGAGAGGTGGACAAGCTTTTTATTGTCCATGGGTGCAAAAGATTTCTGTCCAAAGTCTGATCCCTGAATATCCTTTGTCTCCAGATTATGTAAAAAAGTAAGCAGGGTAGAAGTTATTATGGGAATGGATAGAGACGATGCTACAAGCTCTGTTCATAGCTGATTTCTTTTATCTGGAATGCAGGTGGGCCTGGGCATGCCTAGCAGACACAGCAGATGTTTTGACTCACTATCTCTTTCAGAAAGCATGTTTTTACCCATTCTTGAGAGTACACGAATTCATAAAGGCAGTTATAGTAAGGAAATACAGCAATAATACTGGGGTCACTCTTATGAACTACTTCTTTCCCCCCTTCGATGATATCATTCATCACATTTTATTCCATAGATGTTGCACCATTTTCACTTGTGGGGACTAATTCATATTTATGATGGTTCAAGGGGCACAGGCCACTGAGATGAAGTAGGTGGGAGGCAGTTTTCCTGTCTACTAAGGCTTCTCTAGGGTGACTTACATTTTTTAGTAAACAAGAGAGGAGGTAGGGGAGGATAAGACATATACTAAGCAGCACTAAAACACTTCCAATCAGAGTTTTGAATCCACCAAAAGTTGAAAATTATCCCCCAAACAGTTTTTTTTTTGATTCTAGCAATTCCAGGTCTGAACTTGGACATGAGCTAGGGTTTTATGTGATTGGTGATTTCCTTTATTACCTTTCCTTGGTCATCTAACTGCAGGCAACAGTTGGGAAGGTTGAAATTTCCACATATTCCACCTTCTTTTCTTAACAGGTAGTAAAGAGCAGGTTGGTTCTGATAGATGGCTGTTCTAAATTAGGTTTGTTGCTGTGCCAACACATTTAAAGTGTAGGCCGTTTCATTTGTGATTAGTTTAACTGCTGTCTGGAGCTGAATGATGCATTTTCACATGTAAATTGGGGACAAAAACAGCATCTTGCAACTTATATAGGAGAGGAGAAGTTACCTGGATATGAATAATGACACCAAATTGAAGTAAAATTAGTTTCCAGAAAGAATTGTAGGTGGCCTACTTCTAGGAGAGCTAATACAGCCAAATGAAAAACAAACACAGAGATGAGGATAAGGAAAGTCAGACCACAAATCTGGCAAGCTGGGGTGCCCATATGTTGATTCCTTAATTTTTGGCCATGAGTGGATCAGTCAGTTTTGGAATGACTGAAGCAAGGCTCAGAGTCTGATAATTTCCTCAAGCTTCAGCCTTGCATAGACCCAGCCAGCTCCAGAGTGACTGGGGCAGGGAAGGTGGTTTTTTTATGCAGGATCAGATGCGGCAGGGTTTCTGGGTTAGTCTGGTACTTTGACAATGAGGTTGAGCCATTTCCAGGTTTCAGCTGGGGTGGTGGATCCAAGGGACAATCTTGGCAACTTTAACAACTATGGGGTAGAAAGAAGGACCCTCTAGGGCCCTAACTAGGTGGGTATTAATGCCTGATTTTTAAAATCTTTTACCCAGACTAATGATCCTGGGGATAAAGAGTGAACAGGGGATGTTAATTGTAGTAGGACTCTTTCATTTACCCAGCTGTGCAGTTGAGACAGAGTGGCCCTGCTGTTGCTTTCTTAAAGTTAGTCCTCTGAATTGTACAATATTTCCTTGGAGTTTTTTAATCAGTAGTGGAGGCCATCCAAACAACATTTGAAAAGGGGAAAATCCAGTCTGTTTTGTGGGACTACATCTTACTCTTAACAAAGTTATGGGGAGAATATTAATTCATTTTAGATTGACTTCCTGACAGAGTTTCTTCAGATGTGATTTAAGGGTGCCATTCATTCATTCCACTTTCCCTGAACTCTGCAGCTTATATGCTGTGTGGAGGATATAAAACACTCCACTTTATGAGGAGTGTTTTATTGAGATTTTGTATAATTTGGGCCACAAATGCTGGTGCAATGTCAGAGCCCAGGGACTTGGCAGGTCATACCATGGGATGGTTTCTTTACACAAGAACCAAGGTACTTTCTGGGACTTCTCTGAGCAAGTCAGAATGGCTTCCACCCATCCTAAGAAAGTATAGATGCCTACTAGTAAGTAGTGGTATCCCCCGCCCAGGGAAGCTCTGTGAAGTTTACCTGGGTGCTGTTGAATGGCATTTTTTCCACAACAAATGCCCCCCCCCGGGTGGGGGATTTTTGGCCCTTCTCGGGGGTTGTTTTGAGAACAAGTTACACACTTAGCAGGCAAAGTTGATGCAGCTGAGAAATGTAAAAGTATGGTTAAAGAAACTGCTCCAGGGCTGTTTTACAATAGTGACTATTCTCATGAACTTGTGAGACCACTGCTGGGTTACATGCTTCTGGGATTGTTAATTGACCATTTTTGAATTTTCACGATCCATTCAGCAGGAAGAGCAGTACTACCTTCTTTAGAGTTTCAAAGGCTCTCTGCTGTTCATCTCCCCAGGGCAGGGGTAAATTTTCAGCTCCTCACATAGTCTCATACAGGGGCTTAGTGACTGCGGTGAAGTTAGGGATCCAAATGCAGCAGAAACCTGCAGCCCTGTAGGAATTTATGGACTTGTTTCAGAGATGTGGGTGTAGGCATTGACAAATGGTTTGTTTTCTTTTAACTTCAGGTGCTGGGCGCCTTGGGTGATGTGAAATCCAAGGAATTTTACTTTTTTTTTATTTTTGCAAATTTGGGCCTTTTTTTTCCAGAGACCTTATAGCCTCTTTGATTCAGGTGGGCCAGGAGTGACTTTTTACCTTCTAGATAATCCTGTGAGGTTGTGCTGGCTAAGAGTAGATTACCCAAATACTGGAGCAAAGCACTGTTATACTTTTTACATTGAAATTCTTGCAAGTCCTTCCATAGGGTTTGGCTAAATATAGTGGGAGAATTTTTGAACCCTTAAGGCAGGCACATCCAGGTGAATCATTTTCTTCCAATGTGCAGATGTTCCCATTCAAAGGCAAAAATGGGTTGGCTGACCAGTACCAGACAAATACAGGAAAAAAGTGTCTTTTAGGTCAAGGCATGAGAAAAATGATGCTGTTGCAGGAATTAAGCTCAAGAAGGAATAAGGATTTGGCACTATGGGAGGTAAAGTAACAGTCACTTTACCTTACCTGCAAATCTTAAATGGGGCAATGATAATTGGTACCAGGTTTTCGTACTGGTGACAGAGGAGTGTTCCATGGGGACTGACATTCCTGCAGTACACCATGGACAAGTAAGCGATTGATGTGTACCTGAATTTACACCTGGGTTTCTCAGGGGACTGGATATTGTTTAAGATGCACAGAGGCAACTCCCAGGTGGAGTTCCACGAGGACTGGAAGGGGTGTTCGTTGCTAGCCCCGATGGGCTATTTTCTGCCCAAACAGAAGGATCAACTCCTGCACCTGTGGATAGTCAGGTCAGTTTCAGTCTTCCTTGGCAACAAAGAGGTGCCACTCTTCCATCTGGGAGGTTGTCAGGGTCACCATGATCATTTTTTCTGGGTTCTTTAGCATCAGGAGATATTCCCCTCCTGCACTGAAGTTTATTTGAGCCTGAAGCTTTGTCGGGAGATTTCAGCCCAGTAGGGGTACCAGGCAGTAAGGAAGGTAAAGAAATTAAAGGGAAACTTCATGGGATAACAGCAGACACTTACTGGCTGTTAAGAAGGGATGCTGAGCCAAGACACAAGGGGATCCAATAATGGTGATTGCCCTTTTAGTTTTTGGCCCAATTTGTTGCATGACATCAGAATGTTCTGCACTTGTGTCTACCATAAAATCCAACTTTTGATCCCCTACTGTCATCATGACCATAGGCTCCCTGGGGCCAAATATGAAGGGGCCCAGTCTGTTTCAGTCTGAGTTGTCTTCAAGGCCTGCTGTACCTACAAAATCAGTAACTCTGGGTTCTTCATGGCTATTAGGTATTTTGTCACCCCTTCCCATCTTTTGTTGAGGCATTCTGCTTCTAGTGTCCTTCTTCTTTACAGTAAGCACACAGGTTCCCTCCCAGTGGAGATGTTCCTTCTTCTCCAGGCAGCCCCCCAATAAGTGGGTTTTATTTCCTGGCTCTGGTCATTTGAAGGTTCTGAGTTTTGAGAATGGGGGCTTTCTAGTGCCCTGCATGAGCACTGCAGCAAGCAGGTCTGCTTTTATCTTTAGTCAGCAGTCTGCTTCTCTCCATGCCTCCTGGTCTTGGTTCATGTAAACTTTGGTAGCCACCACAAGGAGCTGGGATATATTCATTAAAGAAAACCTTTTAATTTCTGCAGCTTTCTCTCGATGATGGGTTGGGCTTTCCCAACAAATTCAGAGTTAACAAGTTTCTGGTTTTCTGGTACCTCGGGATCAAAAGGAATATACACTCTAAAGGCTTCAAGAGGTGCTTGTGGAACTGGCTAGGGGCTTAATCTACCCTTTGCAGGACTTCAGTGGTTTTTGACATATTGACGGTCTTCCTTGCCCCCTTTTGCATGCCTTAAATGAGTAGAGTTTGGTAGAGGTTTAAATTATTTTTGCCAGCTTCTGTGTTTGTGATCCATCCTGGGTCAACATATGGGAAGGAATTTTGAGCATATTGGCATGTATTCATTGCCCTAGAGGAGCATTTTCTTTCAACCACTTCAGGGTGGC
This sequence comes from Myrmecophaga tridactyla, assembly GCA_004026745.1. NCBI lineage: Eukaryota > Metazoa > Chordata > Mammalia > Pilosa > Myrmecophagidae > Myrmecophaga > Myrmecophaga tridactyla. Next base: position 23,595 of record PVIY010022985.1, on the reverse strand, counting down.
TTGTGAAATCATCTCTGCTCTTCTATCTTAAAGAGGGTGATGCAGAACTGATGGCAATCTTGCCACATTGCCCAATAGGTCTGTATAATTGACTGGAGTAAGTCAATCATAGCCTGAGGCTTCTCAGTGTAGGAAGGAACACGTTTTTCCCAGTTTATGAGGTCAGTGGTTGAAAAAGGCTGGTAGATGAATATTGACTGATATCCCTGAAACTGGCTGTTTGGATCATAGTAAACTGGCCCTAGAGTTTCTTGCAGGGGCATTTGCAGAGCTTCTGGGGTGTTGTAGGTTTTGCCAACTCAGGATCAGAGGTTCCAGGTTTTTGGGATTTCTGGAGGGGGTTCAGGGAGACTGGGACCAGGAGTGATGGGAGGTAATAGTGGAGAACTGGTAGGAGTCCCTGATGAGGTGGAGTTTCCAGTAGAGGGCATCAGGGGAGCTGATGGTGCTTCTAGAAGCACAGCCAGTGCTTCAGGCAGGGGTTGGGGAGCTGGAGCTGAGTAAGGTGGGGATAATAGGTCTTTGTCAGCAACAGGGAGGACAGGAGGTTTTCCTGGGTTTGCAGATTTAGGAAGGGTGGGGTAAAGAGTCTCTGTCAACTGTGGGGAAGGTGGCCCCTTTGTTCCTTTATCTTGGTGGCCTAAGGGTGGGAAGAGGTTTTTTTCTGTCAGCTGCAGGGTATTCTCCAGGATTGGAAGTTTAGTGGTGGCTTGGGCTAATTGCTTTGCAGCAGCCACTCTAGGGAGTGAAATGCCTATGTCAGCACGGGCTAACTGGACTTTTGAATGGTTTTTAATGCACACTTTTAGCCATGGTGGTGAATTTCAAATGAATTGGAGCCAGGAATCAACATACAGGGAGTGGTTAGGGTGGATAGGCAGTCCCATGACAACTTGCCAGACTGCTCAGATCAGGTGGGGGTTGAATGACCCCTCAGATGGCCATCCAACTTCAAGAGTGGGCCAGTCCAATTGGCAAAATTTATGCAACTCTTGGGGCTTAAGATTCACTCTATAATCTCCAGGAAATTCTTTTTAAAAAATTCTTAAGAAGGCTGGCTAAGTGGGTTTTACTTTCAATACCACCCTCAGTGATCGTCCCAGGGCACCAGACAGCAAAAGAGTAGAATAAGCAAGACAATCACTTTGCCTGTCTCTGACTGCATCCCCCATAGTAATTTAGGGCACTCTTAGCATGAGATGGGTTGGTATAAACTCCCAACCCAGACTCTCTTGTTGAGAATGCCACTTTTCAAGCTGTATGAGGACCTACAGAACTATAGATCGGGACACACAATTCACTTCATGAGTAACACAGTGCCGAAGCCTCAAGACCGAGCCAGGTCTCATTCACACTTTTTCACACACCAGGCACTCAACAACTTGACAAGTTATGTTGCCTTCCTAAACCAGATTGTATGTAACTATTGAGGTTTCTCCTTCAGCTTTTCCTCTGTCCGAAGGGTGCTAGGCCAGGTTTAGGAGGTGATCAGTCTCCTTTTCTGCCTTAAAGGCAGGACCTGTCAGTCCCTCTACCTGATAGGGCCACTCTTATGAACTACCTCAGGTCTTGAAAATGTTACCAGTGCAAACTGTTATCCTGATGATCAGGTTTCTCAGAAGAATGACTGTGTAGGAGAAAGAAAATACCACAAAACAAACTTCAATCTCTGGGTTCTGAGAAAGACAACTGAAAATGAATTCAGTTCAGTTCCAGTTCCATTGACTATTGTTTTTCCATGGGATTAATCAACCAGGTCAAATTCCAAAGAGGCAATTCAATTATCTGAAAGAAAAACATGAAAGGACCAACAGCAATGTTTCTAATGATGAACAAACAGATACTCACAGTACTGGATAATGGAAAACATGTACTTTCTGCTGCTTGGCACAAATACTTTTAAAGAATTTGAAGTTCATGTATCATCTTGTCTCCATACAAATGGCAATTCATTCACTTCAGAGTCAGAAACAAAGCCCTGAGAGATAAAACTAATCCTCTAATTCACTCACCTAAGAGTCCCACCTCTCTCATTTTTTTTCTTTATCCCACCACCTTGCTGAATTTGTTTATTAGCTCAAGTAACTTTGCTGTAGATTTCTCAGGATCTTCCAAGTATAGTATTATGTCATTTGTAAATAATGAAAGTTTTACTTCTTCCTTTCCAGTTTGGATGCCTTTTGTTTCTTTGTCCTGCCTGACTGCCCTAACTAGAATTTCAAGCACAATGTTGAATAATAGTGATGACAGTGGGCATCCTTACCTCATTCATGGTACAAATGGGGAAGCAAAAGTTCCATGATGTGAAATGATTTAAGTCTCTTTCCATTGAGTACAATGCTGGCTATCAGTTTTTCATATATTTCTTTTATCATACTGAGGTAGTTACCCTTGATTCCTATCTTTTGGAGCATTTTTATCAGAAAAGGATGTTGAATTTTGTCAAATACTTTTTCAGAATCAATCAAAATGATCATGTGATTGTTCCCTTTCAATTTATTAATGTGATGGATTATATTAATTGATTTTCTTGGGTTGAACCATCTTTGTATTCCTGGTATTAACCCCACTTGGCTGTGGTGTATAATTCTTTTATAGTTTTCCTCTCTTAGAGCATCTTTATCTGGTTTTGATATTAAAAGGATATATGCTTCATAAAATGAGTTAGAAAGTGTTCCTTTTTCCTCAATTTTTTTGGGAAAGTTTGGTCAGGATTGGTGTTCTTTTGGGAAAGTTTGATAAAATCCCCCTGTGAAGCCATCTGGCCCTGGACTTTTCTTTGTAGGAAGATTTTTGATGATTGATTGAATTTCTTTACTTGTGATTGGTTTGTTGAGATCTTCTATTTTCTCCTGAGTCAGTGTAGTTTTTTGTGTTTCCAGGAATTTGTCCATTTCATCTGAGTTGTCTAGTTTGTTGGCATATAGTTGTTCAAAGTATCCTCTTATGATTTCTTTTATTTCTTCAGAAATAAAAGAAGCACCCCTTCTCATTTCTGATTTTGTTTATTTGTATCCTCCCTCTTTTTTTCTCTGTCAGTCTTCTTAATGGCCCATCAATTTTTTTTACCCAAAAGAACCAACTTTGGTTTTATTGGTTCTTTCTATTGTTCTTCTGTTCTCCTATTCATTTACCTCTGCTTTGATCTTTACTATTTCTCTTCTTTTATTTGCTTTAGGGCTAGTTTGCTGTTCTTTCTCAAGTTCCTCCAGGTGTGCTGTTAAGTCCTCAATTTTTCCTTTTTCTTGTTTTTTAATATAGGGATTTAGGGCAATAAATTTCCTTCTCAGCACAGCCTTTACCACATCCTGTAAGTTCTGATAGGTTGTATTCTCATTTTCATTCACCTCCAGATAGCTACTGGTTTCTCTAGCTATTTCTTCTTTGACCCACTGGTTTTTCAAGAGTGTGTTATTTAATCTCCATTTATTTGTGAATGTTCTTGTTCTTTGGTGGTTATTGAGATCCAGCTTCATCTCACTGTGATCAGAGAAAGTTCTTTGAATAATTTCAATGTTTTTAAATGTATAAAGACCTGTTTTGTCCTCCAGCATATGACCTATCCTGGAGAATGTACCATGAGCACTAGAGAAGAACGTTTATCCTTGTGTTTTGGAGTGCAATGACCTATATATGTCTGTTAGGTCTAATTCATTTATCAAGTTATTTAACTTCTCTATTTCCTTCTTGATTGTCTGATTGTTCTATCTATAGAGGAGAGTGGTGTATTGAAGTCTCCTACTATTATTGTTGAAGCATCTATCACTGTCTTCAGATTTGCCAATGTCTGTCACAGGTACTGTGGAGCTCCTTGATAGGGAGAATAAACACTTAAGATTGTTATATCTTCTTGGTGATTTGACCCTTTAATTATTATATAGTATCCTTCTTTTTCTCTTATGATGTCTTTACATTTAAAGTATATTTTATCTGATATTAGAATAGCTACTCCTGCTTTCTTTTGGTTACAACTTGTATGTAAAATCTTTTTCCATCCTTTCACTTTTTTTAAATTTGCATATGGGCAGGAGGCACCAGGGATCGAACTCTAGACCTCCAGCATGGCAGGTCGGAGCTCTGCCTGCTGAGCCATGGCAGCCGCCCCATCCTTTCACTTTCAATCTATTGTGTCCTTGTGTCTAAGATAACTCTCTTGGAAGCAGCATATTGCTGGATTATATTTCTTAATCCATTCTGCCAATCTACATCTTTTAATGGTAAATTTAGTTCATAAAGCTTTTTATTACAGACAGAAGGTGATATAGTACATTTTAAAGAGAACCAGAATTCTACAAACCTGATTAACCAGGCTACAATCTTGATTGAATCATTTAACATCATGGAACTTCTGTTTCCCCATTTGCACCATGAAAGAGTTTTTGTTTCATTATCATCTCTATCATTCTAAGAATTATTTCTACCATGATATAAAACCACTTGACACCTGAAACAGCAACATAATTCTCATAACAATGTAAAGGTAAGAGAAGACAAAGCAATTTTTGAAAAGCTGCTGGAGACAAAGCAAGATCTGTTTAATTTGAAAGGTGGGAAAGTGAAGTCTCAAGTAATTTCTTCTTTAAACTAGGAGGGTTTGAGAATCCGCAGACTTCAGTTTGCCTTAGGGGTCTTGGTCTTTCAATTATTTGTCTGTTTGACTGAAAATTAAAAGTCCACCAATACTTCATTCATTTTTCTAACCTTTCAAGTTTTGTGCTAGCTTACTTTAGTTCTCCAGGTGTGGTAGTTAGATTCAGTTGTCGCTTGGCCAGGTGAAGTTACCTAGGTCTGTTGCTGTGGACATGATCTAATGGTACATGAACCTGATCTGTTGCTGATTACATCTGCAGTTGGCTAGGAGGTGTGCCTGCTGCAATGAATGATGTTTGACTTAATTGACTGGTGCTTAAATGAGAGACTCAATGAAGCACAGCCCAATCAGCTCAGCATGCTTCATCTCAGCACTCACAGCTCATCCCAGGCCTTTGGAGATGCAGAAAGAAATCACCCCGGGGAAAGTTGTTGGAACCCAGAGGCCTGGAGAGAAGGCAAGCAGAGACCATCCTGTGCCTTCCCACATAAGAAAGAACCTCAGTTGAAAGTTAGCTGCCTTTCCTCTGAAGAACTAACAAAATAAAGCCCCTTTTATTAAAATCCATCTCTGGTGTGTTGCATTCCAGCAGCTAGCAAACTAGAACACCAGGTTTGGATAAGTTAAGTATTTCCAGAAGAGCCATCACAGGAAGATAATTTAAATGGGTCTAGGTAAATTCAGCAGTGGTATTTCAGGTACTCCAGTTGGGTCATTGGAATGTTTGGGTGGAAATAGTTCATAGTGCTTCCTCACATGAAGACATTGTGATAAATGGTTTCTCTAATTATATTTTAGGCTATGATTACACCTTTACTTATAATCATTAGGAACTTTATCCACTTGAGGCCACAGCTCCTCAAATCCCTATCAAATTTAGTGCCTACAGCTATTACTGACCTCGGTGCTCTCAGCTACCTCTTTCACAGCAACCTTATGCCTACAAATTTCAACTTCTATCTTGGTAAAAAAAATGGCATGGCTGCATGTTTTCAGGTCTACAAATCAAAGTGGGGTGAATTAGTCATTACAGTGTGGCTTCTCTTATGTGATGCAAAATAAAAACAACCATAATGATTGAATAATAATTCAAATTCTGAGCTACAAACACATCCCTGTGCATACATGCTGAATCCCTTTGGCTTTTCCTTCTGAATTAAAAACAAATATTCCCCATTAAGAGAGTCCTTCATTTTAAGGAAGCTCAAATCATAGCAGTTTCTGAAAACTCTGATTTCTTTCACTTTATTTATTCCAGCAGAAACTGGTCATTTATATACTGGTCTGAATTGTGGCACCATAATCTATACCACAAGGTCCTAGAGGAGAGAAGCCCTGCTTTCTTCTTGAATAAAGATCCAACTCAAATGATTCCTTCCTCTTTTTTCTAAGATATGATAATGCCTCACTATCCCTTGAAATGATAAAAATTTGTTTGGCATTTTCTTCTTGATATTCACACATTCTCAAAATTGTGAATGGATACCTTTCATTATCATATTAGTATCTTCTTTTTGACCCTCTTTTACTTCTTTTTAATTGAAAAATAAATATTTATAAGATACATTTGAAAACGTATTTTGTGACACTAGTTTTTTTTTAATATTCTTATTGAGAAATCTCATGCACATACAAACCACCCACAGTATACAATTAATGGCTTATAATATCACCACGTAGTCGTGTATTCATCACATGATCATTTTTAGAATATTTGTATCACTGCAGAAAAACAAATAAAAAAGAGAACAAGAAAAAAATCATACATACCATACCCCTTACCTTGTCCTCTCATTGATGAATATTTCAACCTACCCAATTTTTTTTACCCTTTCCCCCCCCATTATTCATTTATTTTCCCTTATTTTTCTTACTCATTTGTCCGTGCCCTGGATTAAAGGAGCAACGGATGCAAAATTTTCATAATCACCCCGTCACATTGTAAAGCTTTTATATGATACAATTCTCTTCAAGAATCAAGGCTACTTGTACACAGCTCAACAGTTTCAGGTACTTCCCTCTGTCCACCCTGATACACCATAAACTAAAAGTTATATCTATATAATGCATAAAACTAACCTCCATAACCTCCTGGATAACCTTTTGACTCTGTTTGAAATCTCCCAGCCACTGGAACTTTATTTTGTCTCATTCTTTTTTGCTCTTTTTCGTCAAGAAGGCTTTCTCAATCACATGATGCCAGGTCCCAGCTCATCCCTGGAGTCTTGTCCTGCAATTCCAGGGAGTTTCACACCCTTGGGAGTTATGTCCCATGTAGGAGGTGGGAGGTGGGCAGTGAGGTCACCTGCTGAGTTGGCATAGAGAGAGCGGTCACATCTGAACAGTAAAAGATGTTCTCTGGGGGTGACTCTTAGGCATAAATTATAAGTAGGCTTAGCTCCTCCTTTGCAGGAATAAGCTTCATAAGGGTGAACCCCAATATTGGGGATTCAATCAATGGATTTGGTTGTCTCTACTGCTTAGGAGAATATCAGGAATTCTCCAAATGGGGAAGTTGAATATTTCCTCCTTTCTTCCAAGTGCCCCAAGGGGACTTTACAAATATGTCTTTATTCACTGAGTAAATTACTCTGGGATATATATGGGGCCATTACTCCTTTTATTCTGAGAACAGAGTCTTGGGGATACATTACATGTACTCAAAATACAGCAATTTAATTGAATACATATTTATAACAAAATTTCTATATAGATTGGAAGGTAAAGATTAAGAATAAAATAGTCTCACAAGTTTGTTCCAGGGCTTCAGTTTTGCTTCATTTGTCTATATCTTCTGAGGTTATTTGAGAGCAGCTGACCAAAATAAAGTAGGAAGGTACCTTTGGAATTGCTTTGTAAATAGTACCAGACAATTTTCAGAATTGCTTTGTCAATAGTTAGTGCCCAGAAATCTAATTGCAGGTAGGAGTCAGACAGAATCCTGCCTCTCACTGAGATCTGTCATTTCATAACATCTTTGGCAATAAATGTTCTTTTCTCTAATTCTAAGAAGTTCTATTTAAAGAGGATAACGCAAAATGATAATAACCTAGGCAAAATATTTCTTACTGGTAGGAGATCTCAGCCTACCCTGAAGCAGTCCTGAAGCAAAACTCAACCCATAACATGGTTTTCATAAGCCTCCACTCTGAATTGATGATTATGATAGTATTTCAAACTCTCTTATATCAGTGACAGGCCAGAATTTATATCCAACAATCCTAAAAATTTCTGAGTTGTCCCCTTCTCCCAGTGTATAATTCCTCTGACAAATGATCCCCTTTTTAAGCTCCCTTTTCCTCCAGGAAGTATATGTATATCTTCCTGTCATTTGCTATAACCCATTATTCTGTTCAAGCTCCAAGGAAATTTCTGTTACAACCATACCAGAGCACTGAATCCCAAGTCCTTATTCAATATGTCCCTCCTCCTTCAGAACTAAATTCTGTGCATTGCCTAAGACTAATATGCTCAAGATCCATCCCAAAAAAAGCATTCCCACAGTTCATGAATTACCAGAGCACTGAATCCCAAGTCCTTATTCAATATGTCCCTCCTCCTTCAGAACTAAATTCTGTGCATTGCCTAAGACTAATATGCTCAAGATCCATCCCAAAAAAAGCATTCCCACAGTTCATGAATTTGTAAAATACTGCAAACTTACTTGAAGTGTAGGCTATTTTCCCTCAGATTAGGATCTTAACTTGTGTTAAATTGAGATTTGACCATGTTTATTGGTCTGGAGGCAATTAGAGGTGATGTCATTTGATTTGAGGATGCACAAACATCAATTAAGAAAAGCTTCTGTTTCAGGTAAAGCCATTTTACATTCTTCTGCCAAGGCATGATATTCTTTTGGGGCTAGGGTAGGGGGTTGATACTTCTTGCCTAAAGATTCAGAGATTTTGGAAGGTCCAGATCTCAGGGTAACTCACACAAATTTCTCTATCTTATCTCAAACATACACCATTCAAAGTAATGCTGAAACTCTAATTTGTATATTGAACATGGTTTATTTAAGTATCATCATTCTGCAGATAGCATGAAAATTAAAATGTAATACCATAACTCAATGGAGAAAAAATGTCTAATATATGTAAAGGTTTAAATTTTGAACTGTTTAGATGGAATTCACCCTGTCAGGATCCCCTGATTGTAATGCGTGGTCCCTCACATTTACCTATAAGAGAAGTGGTTAGTACCACTTGTACCATGCTCCTTGGGTACCTGAGAAATGAACTTCTCTAACACAATGGATTGCTCTTGATGGGTGACATTGTACACCACATTTGGCTGGTGAAGCAGATGTCTATTATGTAGCCCATGTGGTGCCATTTTTTGTTTAGAGTTAGATGATACTTCCTTGGCTATATAATATTTATTTTCCATAATAAAATGTATGATTCATTCTGTATGAGTTAAATAAATTGAATAATCAAATAAATGCAAGCCATTTGAAATATTAATCACATCAATTAGGAATTAAAAGCACAAATATTTACTAAATTTTAATAAACTATTTACATATCTTACATTCATGGGGATGGAATACTAAATGCCAGTTGCTGCACTGTCTTTTATGCTGCAGAAATGCCCACTCAATTTAATATATATTCACTTGACAGTTTTATTGAGATATAATTTACATGCTATAAAATTCACTGATATAAAATGTACAACCACTCACAGGGTTATGAAACCATCACTGCAAACTAATTTTAGGATGTATTTATAATCTCTAAAAGAAACTCAATACCCATTAGCAGTCATACCCCATTCCTCTTTTCTACCTCTCTCTACCACACTACTAGGTAAACACTAATCTACTTTCTGTTTCTGCAGATTTGCCAAACCATGGCGTTGCATACAAAGGGAGTCACATAATTTATGATCTTTCATGACTTACTACACTCAAAGTTCATTTATATTGTAGAATTAATCATTACTTCATTATTTTAGTGTTGAATAATATTCCATTTTATGGATCATTATTCCCTTATCAGCTAGCCAACATGTGGATTGCTTTCACAATTAAGAATGATGTTATAATTTTCATGTATAGCTTTTTGCATGGACATATGTTTTCATTTTTCTTGGGCATATATTATTTGCTGGTTCAAGTAATAACTGTATGTTTTATATTTTATGAACTACAAGGCTATTTTCCAGAGTGTCTGCACCATTTTATATTCCCACCAGATATTCATGCTCATTCTAATTTCTCTGCATTCTCACCAACACTTGTTATTTTCTATATATATTGTAAAATTCTTATTACAGCCATCCTAGTATGTGTGAAATGGCAAGTCACTGTGACATTGATTTGCATTTCTCAATGGATAATGACATTGAGCATCTTATCATTTTCTTTGGGCCATTTGAACATCTTTTTTTAAAAAAATGTTTATTCAGATGCTTCATCAATTTTTAATTGAAATATTTGTGTTTTAGTTATTGACTGGTGAGAATTCTTTATGCATCTTGGAAATAATTCATTTAACATATATATATATGATTATATATATGATTTGCAATATTTTTCCCACTCTGTGGACTGGCTGTTCATTTTTTTGATGGTGTAGTGTGCAGTACAAAGTTTTATTACTGATGGAGTTCTATATTTCTTTTCGAAGGCACTATTAATCCTAACTTTAATAAAATATTTATGTATCTTCCATTCATGCAAATGAAATTCTTAATGACAGTTATTGTATTGTCGCTTTTTCCTGTAAAATTTTTAACTAGATTTGATCAGTTATTTTTCCTGTAACTTAGAGATTTATGTAAGCTTTTTAAATAATCCAATATTTATTGAGATATTTATATACACTACATTATATATACATAAGTTATATATTATCTACATAGTTTTTCTACCGGTTTGGTCATTTTGCAAGTTTTGGTGATGTATGAAAACCTTAACTTATTTTATATCCTTTTACACATAATCCCCATTTATCTAATATAATTTTCTTAAATATTTCCTACATATGCATTTAGAATCATATAAGGCTGATATTTTTTGCTTTAACTGTGAGACATAATTTAGAAAACCTAAGAGAAAGCAGATTATTGTATTTAGTTATAATTTTGTATACACATATTTCTTCTTTTCTGATATCTCACAGCTCTTTCTTTTACCATTTTAAAGAACTTCCTTTAGCAACTCATCTTTCTCTGATAGGCTATCTTGGCATTCATCTTATTTGTGACTAGAAAAAAGTAGCACTCATAACATTATATATGAGTGCATGTTCTTTACACAATCCGATGCTGTCATATTTGATATAGGTACTGATTTAGGCAAACAATGACTGAATGAATCATTGGACCCATGGGTCATCCTTTCACTTCTAAGGTAATTCTAATACTCTAGAACTTTTTAATGCATTTTTCATCATGTGTTGATAAAGGGTATTCCAATGCTATAACACACTGCCACAATCTGGTGCATGGCAAAATGTCTGTGGGATACATATACATGAATATACATGGACCAAAGAATAAGGGGACTGTGGTGATGTGTAATATGCAAGTCAAGAGGGATTTTTTTCTTCCATTTTGTGCTGGGGTTTCACAGAGAATATAAGATGACAAAGCATGAGATCATCAGAATCATGAAACTACCAAAATAAATGGCCTCACTATTGGATACCAAGAGTAGGTTAATCATATAAGTGTCCAAACAGGCAAGTTTCAACAAAGACTGTAAATCACAGCAGGAATGATCAACAAAACTGGGTCCACAGAAAGACAATCTCAGGACTAGGGCAATCTGAGTCACAGAATGTATGAAAGACCCTATCCAGGCAAGAATAATCTAGATGCTGCAGACCTGCCAGCTCATGATGGTTGTGTAATATAAGGGCTTACAGATGGCCACATCAGTCAATAGCCATGAGGATGATCCCCTTGCAACCAAATAAATGCAGTGCAAAGGTTTGTGTCATGCACTTATCATAGAATATGATTTTCTTTATTGAGAGAACATCCAGGTGTAGACTAGGGGCTGTGAAAGTTGAAAAGCAGAAGTTGACTAAAGAAAAAAATAGGAGGAAGTACATTGTGCTCCCATGTGTCCAGCTGAACTTGATGGTCACAATGATGAGCAAATTCCCCACCACAGTTCCTGCATAATATAATAGGAAGAATAAAAACACCACATTCTGTCTATAGGATCATGTATCAATCCTAGCAGTATGAATTCAATTACTCTAGTGTTTGCTAGATTGTTTCAGTTAATTTGGGAGGAAAGTAATGGTGAGCTATAGTTAATCTGCAAGGATAAAATAAATAATTTTATAAAATAAACATATTTGGAGCTTGAGTGTATGCTTGATCATGGAACTTCCCCTTACGACTTGGTAATCACTTATCTATCTGTGTATTGATTTTTTCTTAATGTAATGCTATGCATAATACCTACTCAAACTATTTATCTGATTGCATAGGAGGGTTTTTAGGAAAATAATGAAAAAGTACATGATTCTTCAGATATACTAAACATTCATTTTGTGAATTAGGCATGAGTAGATAGTTTTCTGATCTGAATGTCTTTCTTAGTATTCAGCAAGGACCTATCAATATTAGGAGTATGTTTTACAAAAATAATGAAAACATATGCATAATTTAATTCAATGAGATTTCACATTTCTTGAAACTGATAATCCACTCATAAAAGGCTCTTCTAGTCATGTTCTGAACATTCAGTGAATATTGGTCTAAACATTTGAGAACATCATCCTTAATAAAACCTACATGCATGCACACACACACAGAGACAGACAATATACCTAACATTTTTGCTTATCAAAGAGTTGTTTTGTGATAATGAGAGAAAAATAGCACAATGAATGAGCAACAATCTGACAAGCTTGTCAGTCATGTCCAGCATGAATATTTATTTGTACCTATTGCCTAAGTGTAAGTATATTTCCTTTTACTTTGCCTCTCATATCTTGCTAGTTGTTTCTTGTTCTAAATTCAACCACCCATTCAACTTTGTACTTTTTAATCATACTATGCTGTCCACATTTAATTTCTTCCCCTTAGTTGTTATTTTATGGCTCTCTCAGCATTGTTTTCTAAGATACAGGCAGACACTAAGACTATCTATAGTTAAGAAGAAAAGAGAGGGGACATTTTCCCTAAATCAGAACAGTCTTTCAAATTTCCAGTTTACAGCTTAAGTACCAGGGATTTTTTTAAATGTGGTCTGAAAGTTCAAAGTCATAACTGAAGCATTTCAATAGAATGTCTTTCATCTGTATTTTGAATGTCCCATACATTGACTTAAATGAAGAGAAGACAGAGAGAAAAAACAAACTAATATGTATTTATATCTAACTATATGTCAGAAACTGGACAAATTGTTTTATGTATATTATCACATTATTCCTCTAAATAATTCTATAATCAAAAGTAAAAATGTGTCAGACTGGTAAAATTTATTTACAACACATATAATAGTCAAAATATATCCTTTAAAATATAAATCAATTTCACAAATCAGTGTTTAAAAATGCCAACACAAACGAGTAACGAACAAATGAAACAATTTTATGAGACCCTTCTTATTATCAAAAGAATTTTACACTTGAAAATAAACTAAATTATATTCCTGATTAAACAAATTGAAATAAAAAACACAATTAAAATTATTTTCATCTATTATATTAGTAAAATGTTTTTATGTATGAGTGTTAACATGAAATGCCAGCAAAGGTGTGGGGAATGGTCAGTTTCATATATTTTGGTAGGAGTTTAATTGGATGCAGACTCTTAGGGCATGCTGTTCAACCCTTAAGTTGGTAATATTACAACTGCACATAGACATCAGCCCAATGACTCCCTTTCCTACATATACACTTACTCTCATGAGCAAAGGCAATCGCTGCAGCTCTTTCCATGACATTAAAAGATGGGAAACAACTTAAATGCCCATCCAAAGGGACTGAATATGTCAGAGATGATTCTTTTCTCCAAACATTAATACAAACAAAAGAGATACATAGACAATGAACTCTGAAATATATTATAAACTGAAAAAATAAAAGGGTAGAAATGTATGTTTAGAATGGTAAAATTTTCATTAAAAGCAGAATAATACATATTATGCCACATGTTTATATGGCTGGATTTTGTGTAGAATAGCACAGAAGAAAACTGAGTACCTAATAGCTCTAGTATGGGGATGGAAACTGTTTTCTAGGAATCAGAAATTGGAAGAAGAACTACATTATAAAATGTGCCCTTTGGTTATATTTTAAAATATGTCATTATGTGTTGCATTGAAGAATAGGAATTGATGCAATTACTTAGTTACATCGGCATATCACTAAGAACTCAAAACTCTCTTCTGGCACAGTCAGGAGGAACAGCAGGATTCTTAGTCAATATTAATACTCAGGAGTTTGAATAAGATGGCATGTCAGATATATATGTATTTCTAGTGCTCAGTACTCTTTACATTATATACCACCATGCTGTCACTAACTAGATTCACTTGATTCTTGGAAGTTTTGTGATTGTAATTTTTAGCAAAATTCTTAAGCCTAATGAAGTGAAAAATGTTTGTAGTTCCTATAAACTAAATATTTAGATAGATAATGGATAGACAGAAATGAAAGATAGGTAAGGTGGACAGGTAAACAGACAGATGCGTATATGTATGTATAATTCACATAATTGTTATGCAGTATAATTATCTGCCATAAGAATGGCATGCATTAGAAGTAAGAAAGATAAGGATGTGGATTTCTTTCTGTTTGTTCACTGTTAAATTTTATCACCTAGAATAAAAGTAGGTGCTTAATTAATAGCAGTTGAATGAATGTAAGGATAAAAAAGGATCTCCTGTAGGTCCAATCCTACAGTGTCCCACACTATTTATACTTAATTTCCATTTAGGAAATGGAACTTTCAACTTACTATGTGTATGGCAAAATCCACACCAGCATAAAGCATTGTCCCAGAACACCCAGATAATTAGTAGTTTGCTTGTCTCATGCCCTACCTAACAATAGCACTTCTCCTGTAGTGTGCAATCATATCAAGAACTGACATGCACATTGTATTAGCTAGGGTTCTCTAGAGAAACAGAATCAGCAGGAAATATCCATAGATATAAAATTTATAAAATTATCTCACATAATCATAGGAATGTAGACTCCAGGGTCTGTAGGGAAGGCCACAAGCTGGTAACTCTGATTACATTCTTCAATGAATTTTCAGGAGAGGCTGGCTGGAAAACTATAGGAATGGAAAAGTCCAATATCTGTAGGGCAGGCAGTGAAGATACTGATTCTCATGAAGGGTCTGTACAAACTCCATAGAGAGCTCACCAGCTGAAGCAGGAAGAGAGATTACCTCTTCTGAATTCTCCTTAAAAGCTTTCCAGTGATTAGATTAAGCATCACATTGCAAAAGGCACTCCCCTTACCTGATTGCAAATGCAATCAGCCATGGATGCAGTCAATGTAATCATGATTAAAGTCCATGAAATGTTCTCATAGAAAGATACAGGCCATCACTTGTCTGATCAGATGATCAGGCACTGCCACCTAACCAAGATGACACATGACCCCCAGGGCAATCCACCCTTTCTCAACTTGGCAGCTATACAGATAACCTTAAACGATACTTAACTCTAAATAGAAAACAATAACAGACACATTTTTTTTCCTCACATAAAAATACTCAACTGTCCCATGTACAACCAGAAATGCATTAAATCTCATTGGAATAGGGTGCAAGTCCTTGGGTAATATTTGCTTTTAATCTTGATATCTTACAACTTAAATTCTATAATATGAAAAAACAACATTACAGTCTTCATTTCTGTAACTGATCAGGTGGTTGTAGTTCATATTTATCACTACTTTCTTCCACTACCCTTTCTTTTCCCTTTACTCTCAGAAAGTACTTCAACTGGCCATGGTTCTTTGCATGGTGTGGTGACCCAAACCTTCATTCCTGAAATTTCAGAAACATTGGTGGACCTGCTTGGATTGTTGCAGTTTTCCATTTTAATCACAGGGCACGGTGGTAATAAAAGATGCCCTAGAGGATCTCCCACATATCAGGAAAACTCTTCTTTATCTCAATTATGTAGTTGCAGTCCTATTTCCCCTGATAGTCAGGGTCAATCATCCCAGCCAGAAAAGTAATTCCCTTCTTGGCTTCTTGATCCAGGGTCATGAGTGACCCAAAGTGACCAGGTGGTAGTCTTAGATTCCAGTTCAATGGAATTGTTGTTGATTCTCTGGTGGAAGCACTCCCACTTTTGGAACTAAAACCTGTAGACCAACAGAGCTCAAAGGCACAGGGACAGGGAGCAAAAATTATCTTAGTTGATCACTAGGGGTAAGAGTAGGTGGTGCCACCTCTATTTCCAACCCTTGGTTCCTAGATCCATGTATCTTGGCAATGGGAGAAACAGCACCAAATGGTGGACATGATTTAGAGCAAACAGCCTCCTGAGAACATCACCCCAGCCCTGAAAGATATTGTCACTTATTTGGCATCATAATTGAGTTTTCAAAAGGCCATTCCACTATGCTATCAATCCAGCTGCTTCTGGATAATGGGGAAGATGGTAAGATCAGAGAATTCCATGAGCATGTCCCCATTCCCACACTTTCTTTGCTGTGAAGTGTGTTCCTTGATCAGAAGCAATACTGTATGGAAAAGCATGATGGTGGACAAGGCTTTCTGTAAGTCTATAGATTGCAGTTCTAGCAGAAGTATTGCATCAGGGAAAGCAAATCCTCATGCAAATTATGTGTCTAATCCAGTTAAAACAAATCACTGCCATTTTCATGAAGGGAGTGGTTCAATGTAATCAACCTGCCACTGTGTAGCTGGCTGGTCACCTTGGGGAATGGTGCCATATTGGGGGCTGAATGTAGGTCTCTGTCACTGGTAGACTGGGCATTCAGCAAAGGCTGTAGCCAGGTCAGCCATGATGAGTGGAAGTCTATGTTGCTGAGCCTATGCATAACCTCGATCCCTATCACCATGACCAATTTGTTCATGGGCCCTTCAAGCAATAACAAGAGTTGTTTGGGAAAGAGGTTGACTGGTAACCACATAACAGGGCATCTTATCCATCTGAGTATTAACACCTTCCTCTGCTGAAGTCACCATCTGGTGCACATTCAAATGGGACACAAATATCTTCATGTTTTTAGACCATTTAGAAATGTTTATCCACATTCCACTTCTTCAGACTTCTTTGTCACTGATTTTCCAATCATTCTGTTTCCAAGTCACTGACCAGCCAAATGATTACCAACAGCCCATGTTGTCAGTATACAACTGCACCTCTAGCCAGCTTCCCTTCCAAGCAAAATTAGCAACCAGGTACACTGCTCAAAGTTCTGCCCACTGAAATGATTTCCCTTCACCACTGTCCTTCAGGGACATCCTAGAAAGGGGTTGTAGCGCTGTGACTGTCCACTTTGTGGTGGTACTAGTGTATTGTGCAGAACCATCTGTAAACCAGGCCTGAATTTTCTCTTCCTAAGTCAATTCATTGTAAGGAACTGCCCAAGAGGCCATAGCTCTGGTCAGGGAAAGAGAAGGTATTATGGAGGTAGTGCAGACCATGGGCATTTGGGCCACTTCCTCATGTAACTTACTTGTGCCTTAAGGACCTGCTCTGGCCCCATCTCTTATATACCATTTCCATTTTATGATGGAGTGCTGCTGTACATGCCCAACATTATGGTGTGATGAGTCAGATAACACCAAGCTCATGATAGACAACTCAGGTCTTGTGGTAACTTGGTGGCCCATAGTTAAGTGTTCAGTCTCTACTAAGGCCCCATAGCAGGACAAAGGCTGTTTCCCAAAAGGGGAGTAGTTATCTGCAACAGATGATAAGGCTTTGCTCCAAAATCCTAAGGGGCTGCATTATAATTCACCTATAGAGGCCTGCTAATGGCTCCAGACAGCATCTCTATTTGCCACTGACACTTCCAGCCCCATGGGATCTGCTGAATCATATGGTTCAAGTGGCAGAGCGGCTTTTACAGCAGCCTGGACTTGTCACAGAGCCTCCTCTTGTTCAAGTCCCCACTAAAAATTGGCTGCTTTTCTGGTCACCTGATGAATGGGCCAGAGTAGCACACCCAAATGAGGAGTATATTGTTGCCAAAATCTGAAGACACAAAATAGGCATTGTGACTCTTTTTGGGTCATAAAAGGGGCCAGGTGCAGCAACTTATCCTTCATCTTAGAAGGGGTATCTTGACATGCCCCTCAAATTTCAATGAGGTGGAAGGCCCCAGTATTTTTGTTGGATATATCTCCCATATGCTGACATACAAATGCCTTGCCAGTAAGTCTAGAGTAGTTGCTACTTCTTGCCCACTAGGACCAATCAACATGATATCCTCAATATAATGGACCAGTATGATGTCTTATGGGAGGGAGAAACGATCAAGGTCCCCATGTACAAGTTTATAACATAGGGCTGGATAGTTGATATACACCTGAGGTGGGAGAGTGAAAGTATATTGCTGACCTTACCAGCTGAAAGCAAACTGTTTCTGTTGGTCCTTACTAATACCTACTGAGAAAAAAGCATTTGCCAGATCAATAGCTGTATATCAGGTATCAGAGGATGTATTGATTTCCTCAAGCAATGAGAACACATCCAGAACAGCAGCTGCAATTGGGGTTACCACCTGGTTGAGCTTATGATAATCCACTGTCATCCTCCAAGACCCATCTGTTTTCTGCACAGGCCAAATAGGAGATTTAAATGGGGATGTGGGGGCAATCACCACCTCTGAACCCTTCAAGTCCTTAAGAGTGGCAGTAATTTCAGCAATCCCTCCAGGAATCCAGTATTGCTTCTGATTTACTATTCTGCTAGGTAGGGGAAGATTTAGTGGCTTGCACTTGGCCTTTCCTACCACAGTAACCCTTATTCCATGAGTTAGAAAGCCAATGTAGAGATTCTGCCAGTTGCTCAGTATGTCTATTCCAATTATGCATTCTGGAACTGAGGAAATAACTACAGAATGGGTCCGGGGCCCCACTGGACCCACTGTGAGACAGACCCGATGTAAAACTCCATTGATCACCTGACCTCCATAAGCCCCCAGTCTGACTGGTGCATCAGAGTGATGTTTTGGGTTCCCTGGAATTAGTGTAACTTCTGAACCAGTACTAATAACCCCCCCCAAATATCTGATCATTTCCTTTTCGCCTGTGCACAGTTATGCTGGTAAAAAGGCTGTTGATGTCCTTGGGGAAGTCATGGAGGAAGATTAAAAGTATAAATTTGTGGCAGTGTAACAAGGTCCTCCCCCAAAGGACTTTGGGGCTCTGGGTCTGTAAACTGTCTCAAGTCTGCAAATTGATTCAGGGACCATGACTCTGTTTTTGTAACTCAAGTTAGATTTCTGTTCACTTGACCTAGAACTCTTTTGTTTATACAGCTCAAACAAGAATTTGGTAGATTGCCCATTGATTGTACTTCTAGGTACCCCATGATCTACTAGCCAAGGCCACAAGTGTTTGCATGTCAGATTATTTTGACTCCTGCTCTGAGTCTACTGTCCATTATGATAGCCAAGTCCACCTTATCTTTGGTGGTTAAGTGCTGCCACCTGGCTTCTGCCAACTTGGGATCTGATCATCCCCATTGAGTTTAAGAATTCCAAAAAATTATATAACTGTGACAGCTGTTCCTACAGTAATATCTGACCTTCAGTGAAAGGCAAGTACAGAGCTCTTCAAGGATGATGGTACTAGTCTCACAAACTTATTTCTCACAGTTATGGTAAAAGATGCATCCTTCAGGCATTCCTGGGGTGGAAGACCATGCTTTCCATGATAAATCTACTCTAACCATCTAATCTCTCTAAGCTGTTGGATCCCCTCTTCTACTTTACACCAGGGTAGTTCTGGAATTTCAATCTTAGTTAATGTCAGCCACCTTTTGATACGTGCTTCAGTGAGCCATCCAAACAATCTGTTAATGCCTTTTCTAATCCCTCAAGCTATAACATTAGATGCAGAATCCCTGCTTAGTGGGCCCATATCAATAATTTCAGCCTAATTCAGCTTTATATTTATCCCACCATTATTGCACACTCTTATGATCCATTGCCACGCATATTCCCCTTATTTATTTCTATAAATTGGAAAACTCATGAAGTCCTTTTGGAGAATAATATACCTCCTCAAGGGTGACACTTTGCACCTCATCTTTTGGGTCCTGTTGGGACTTTAATTTTAGGTCTGGAAGAAATGACCTAAGGAAAGTGGTGGGGGGTGGGTCATAAAAAAATTAGAAGCATCTTCCAATGCTTCAGGGCATTCATTTGCAGTTTCATCTGGTGAAACATGATTAATCACTCAAAATTAATCTCTTCAGGCGGAGGTTGGGTGGCCACCTCATGTTCAGATCAGGCAGGAGGTGGGGCAGCTATGTCCTCAGAGCCTACTACTATAGGGTTATCTAGAAAAGACTCATCATGACCTATGGTTTCCACCTCTCCACCAATATAATTATCAATCCTTATGTCACTATCCCGTTTTTTAGGGTCCCATCCTTTTTCAATCAATGCCCACAATTTAATGACAGACACCATGCAAGATTGAGATTTCAGTTTATATTAATAAAGTTGCTGCTCTAACAATAAGACACAGAGTATGATTGTTGGAGATTTCAAGTCTGCAGCTACAGAAAATACGATTTTCTTTAGAGGACGTAAAGACACACTTTCCACTTAAAATCTTATGTGGCAGCGGATTTCAGAAAGTGTGGGATATAACTGGTAATATCTGAGCATGTGTTCTAGAGGTAGATGAGAAATTTATGAGCTTAAAGCTCATAAATTATGCACTTTAATTTATGCACATAAGCTTCTCTTTTGAAGTCTTTAGCCCATCCCTTTCTCTCACTAATGTATACAGCATATCTAACAACATCCAACCAACATCTCTATATCTCTTATTTCTACAAAACTCTGTAAAGGTGCAAAAAACATTAGAGTGTGGCTTTGTACAAGCGAAGCATTAGAAGAAACCAATTGTGATATTTTGGCCCTCTCTTTTGCCAACTCACCCCATGGATTGGCAATGTCATTCTCATTATGGGAAACAGAATCCTTAGTGCCTTTGAGTCCAGCCAGAATAGAAAGTCAGTCATAAAACCCATTTTTAAGATTCTGTTTCTTAATAAACACTTCTGTCACCAAGCTGTATTAGCTAGGGTTTTCTAGAGAAACTGAATCAGCAGGAGATATCCATAAATATAAAATTTATTAGTTTCTTACATAACCATGGGAATGTAGAGTCCTATGTACAGGGATGGCCACAAGGTGGTAACTCCAATGAAGATCCACATTGAATTTGCAGCAGGGCCTGACTTGGCAGCCATGGGAATGTAAGGGTCTAAAGTCTGTAGGTCAGGCTACAAGCTGGTAACTCCAATGAAGTTCCTCAATGAACCCTCAGGAGAGGTTAGTTGAAAAACCATAGGTATTGAAATCCAAAGAGCAGGCTCTGAAGCTGATGACTCTGATGAAGTGTCTGGATGAACTCCACAGAGAGGCTCAATGGCTGAAGCAGGCAGAGAGACTGTCTCTTCTGAATCCTCCTTAAAAGCCTTCTGATGGTTAGATTAAGCATCACTTATTGCAAAAGACACTCCCCTTAGCTGATTACAAATGCAATCAGCTATGGATGCAATCAATGTAATCATGATTTAAGCCCATGAAATGTCCTCATAGCAACAGACAGGCCAGTTCTTACCTGCAGATGACCAGGCACCACTACCTGACCAAACTGACACAAGAACCTGACCATGATACATATCATTTTATCCCTCCTCACTTTATATATTAAAAGACTCCTAGAGAGTCTGTATACTTTGAATCCTTCCATAGCACTTTGTATGTATTAGATATTTACCAAGGAATTAAACAGATTGACTTTCTTCAAGTATCACATGTATTAAAAAATTCAATTAATAAATTTCCCAGTAAAATCTTATCAGCTTTTATAAAGTTTTAATGATAGTCAGGTGCCCTCTTTTTTTCCAAAAATAATTTGGAAACAGCTACTCAGAGAAGAAGAAAAAGTGCTTCTAAAGTGTTGTGATTATTTCTGGAAAACAATATTTCTGTAAATTTACAAAGAGGTATAAATTTCTCATCTACCTCCTAGAACACATGCTCAGATATTACCAGTTATATCTCACACTTTCTGAAATCCACTGCCACCTAAGATTTTAAGTGGAAAGTGTGTCTTCCAGGCCTTTCCTGGAAGAATAGTCAACATGAATGATGCAAAAATATCTGAATCTGGGGAAGTCATTCACTAAAGCATCCTTTCTTTCCCGAATAAGTAACATGACCCAGATTTGAGAAAGAGCTTAATCTTCAATCTGTCTTTTTACTTTAAGGGAAATAGGTGGCTTATTTTGGCAATTGAAGGTGTTACTTGGGACCTAACTAACATTTCTTGATGAGAATAAAAATATATGGTCATCCAGTGATGAGATTTTGGTTTCTAATACCATTGTCCAAAAAAAGAGAAAAAGGTGCCTTGGAAATTAGCTTCATTCTATTTCTTCAGCAAGTAATGTACAAAATTAACTGAAGCATATTCAATAAATGAAGAAAGGGCTAATAAAAAAGCTGAAAACCCCCTACAGGGGGTACAAGGACAGTATAGTGGTAGAATTCTCTCCTGCCACATGGGAGACCCAAGTTCAATTCCCAGTCCATGCACTTCCCCCCCAAAAACAAACAAACAAAAAACAACAGCAAAAACATTCAACAAAATGGGATGCAATAATGGGATACTCACATGGAAAAATAATGAATTATGTCCCCACCATACAGCAAAGAAGGAAAAAAAAACTATAAAAAGCAAAACAACAGCACACACATACACAACACATAAATAATGGCACACAGTGTTGAGGATATATCAATGGGACACAGGTGCCAACTGAAAGAGTTCTTCAATGGCCAAAGCTGTTAAAATATGAGCAACAAAACAAATAGTACAGTATTAGAATATAATCCAAACTACAACATTAATATCCTTGAATTCATACTGATATTAAAAAGTGGAGAGTTTAGTCTAATTACTTTTTTAGTCTTTTTTTTCATTTGAGGGGTGCATGGTGCAGGAATTAATCCAGTCCTCCCACATGGATGTCAAACATTCTACCATTGAGAAACCACATGGTCAAACATTCTACCATGAACAACCACTCTTTTCCTTCTTACCTGCAGATGCCTGGTCATCTGCAGGTAAGAATTGGCCTATCTGTTGCTATGAGGACATTTCATGGCCTTAAATCATGATTACATTGACTGCATCCATGGCTGATTGCATTTGTAATCAGCTGAGAGGAGTGTCTTTTGCAATAAGTGTTAATCTAACCATCAGAAGGCTTTTAAGGAGGATTCAGAAGAGACAGTCTCTCTGTCTTTTAAAGTAAAGTAAAATAACATTTAATTTATTTTATATGCTGTATGTTGGGGGTCACATTTCATTCTTCTTCCATGTGACTATCCCATTATTGCAGCACCATTTGTTGAATTTTATTTTATATATTTTTGGGGATGGAAGTGCATGGGCCAGAAAACAAACCCAAGTCTCCCACATGGCAGGTGAGAATTCTACCACTGAACTACCTTGTGCCCCTTAGTCCATTTACTTTTAATGTGACTACTGATAATACCTAAATTTCTTCGGTTGTCTTGTTATTTAGTTTATGTAAGTCTTACAGCTTTTCCATTACTTTTTATTTTCATAATAATTTTTTTGTAGTGAAACTTTGAATCTCTTCTCATTTCCTTCTGCATAAACTTTTCAGATACTTGGTTTCCAGTTATGATGGGACTTAAATTTAACATCACAATAAATTTAATATCCCAATAACATTTTATTTGATATCCATAACTTTGATAGAATACACAAACCTTATTCCTATACCCAACCATTACCCACTATTTTGTTGCACTTTT
>PVIY010022984.1:0-39968 GCA_004026745.1 Myrmecophaga tridactyla | reverse complement strand
GTATCTACTCATTAAACACTGGCCCCTCCATCTCTACAGTTACTTTTCAAGTAATACATTTTTAATTGTACAGACTAATTTTATCACAAAGACCATAAAACATAATAATAGTCTTAGAGAAAAAGAAATTACAAGTGAGGTAGAGAATCACCAGTGAACAACCATCCACATCACCAATGTTTTAGGAAATTGTTAACCAAAGGTACCCAGTGAGGTCTTGGGTATTAGGTTGGTGATTTGACCTGGTTTTAGAAATTCTATCAAATTTTGAATACCTAGTATTTGAATCCTCGTCTTATATATGAAGACATTTTTACCAGACACGGAATGGATGTGACCAACATACCCTGAACTTGTAGGAAAACGCACTGATATGAAGTTTTAGTTCATCCTCTTTTAGGGAAGAGATTGAGAACATTTTAGTAAGAGAGAGTTACACATATAGATGGAGCAGATATATACATTAAATAAAGAGTGAAAAATAAAGTAAATGCTGACATGGGGCAGGCAAAAAGCTGGATCAGAGTGAAAATCTTGTTTCTTTCTTTTTTTTTTTTTTTTTTTTTTTGCTGCTTACAAATTAGTCATCATATCTGGATACGTTTCAGAGTATTTGGGGCAGAAAATAAAAACATATTTGCAAAGTCACCTTGAGAGACTGGGGAAGAAACTGAAATTTTTTAACTACCCCACCTAAGAAACTCCTGATATTCTCTCAGCCATTAGGGACTTCCAATTTAGTGAACCAAGCCCTTAAACTTGAGATTTGCCCTTATGAAACCTATTTCTGCAATGGCAAAGCTAGGCCTGCATATAATTATGCCTAAGAGTCACCCCCCAGAGAGTCTCTTATGTTGCTCAGATGTGGCCTCTCTCTTTAAGTCAATTCTGCAAATAAGCTCACCGTCTTTGGCCCCCTATATGGGACATGATTCCCAGGGGTGTAAATCTCCCTGGCAACATGGGACATGACTCCATGAGCCTGGCCCTGGCATAGTGGGATTGAGAATGACCAAAACAGGGGAAAGAAATGCAACAAAATAAAGTTTCAGTGGCTGTGCCAGTTTGAATCTGTGGTGGACCCCAGAAAAGCCATGTCCTTTATTCCTCATTCAATATCGCTGGGTGGGAGCATTTTGATTGTTCCCATGGAGATGTGACCCACCCAACTGTGGATGGTAACTTTTGATTAGATGATTTCCATGGAGGTGTGTCTCCACCCATTGAAGGTGGAATTGCTTACTGGAATCCTTTAAAAGAGGAGACGTTTTGGAGACAGCCCCTTTTGTAGAGCCACAAGAAAGCCAGCAGATGCCACCATGTTCACCACGTGCCCTGCCAGCTGAGAGAGAAACGTTGAACATCATCGGCTTACTTGAACCAAGGTAAATTTCCCTGGATGCCTTAAATTGGACATTTCTATAGACTTGTTTTAATTGAGACATTTTCTCAGCCTTAGAACTGTAAACTAGCAACTTATTAAATTCCCCTTTTTAAAAGCCATTTCATTTCTGATATATTGCATCCCGGCTGCTAGCAAATTAGAACAGTGGCTAAGAGATTTCAAATAGAGTTGAGCAGTCTGAGTATTTCAAATACCATAGTACGCTATACGCCCAACCAACAGTATTTATTCCTGAAAACCCTAGACAGTGCCCTGGGCTCTATCTAAGTCTCTGTAAAATTTTTCCTTAGTAAGTTTATTTTCTCAGAAACCTAAGTCCTCCAGATTGAGCCTATGCCAGATGAACCCTGAAACCCAGAGGCACAAGTCTCTCCAAGAACAACAACCAGATTCATTCCTCTACCCCATAAGGTCAAGACCCCTTTCCAGCATGAAGAAGTTAAAATGGTCATTGCCCAGATATCCCTGAAGATTGAGAGAAGGATCAAATGAGAAGGAGGAGGTATAAATGAGCAACTGAGATTTAACAGATGACTATGACAATTGACTCATTACATAGATATTTTTTTAGAGTCTAGTGTTTTAAGAATAGCCAAAAGGAAATACCTGAAGTTATTGAACTGTAACCCAATAGCCCTCCCTGATCTTTAATAATGATTGCATAACTGCATTGAAAAAAATGATGTCAGTTGCTCATGTTTATATGATCTACTTTTGGGTGTTTTTGTTTCGTTCTAATATATCTCTGCTAATACTACACTGTCTGAGTTAACTAATGTCTATTGTGAGTCTTAAAATTGGGTCGAGTGCAATACTAGTGGTTAACAAGAGGGAGGGATATGTGGTATGGGATGTATGGTATTTTTCTTTTGTCTTTTTATTTCTTTTTCTAGAGTAATGCAAATATTATAAAAATGATCATGGTAATGAATACACAGCTATGTGATGATCCTGTGAACCATTGCTTGTTTCTGTGCTTTCCTTCTAAGAATCCAGACTACAGGAGCAAGAGCTAGGAAGTGATACAAGCCACAAAGTTATCCAATGTGAAAGTGTGTTTAAGTCCTCATCAACAACCTAGTTGTGGAGAGCTCGAGAAAAAATGTCTTAAAAGCCTACGTAAAGTTGGTTGATTTATTGTGTCAAAATTAAGATACGCAAAGTCAAAGACCTTGATTATACCTGTAGAGAAATGAAGTAAGCCAAGTAGGTGCAAACAACACTAGCAAGGTAGGATTCCCCTTCCTCACCAAAATCTTTCAAAAGCTTCTAGAGACTCACACGTCATCTTTGTCCAAATCCGGAAATAATGTCAAACCCCAATAGGTGGAAGGGGCACAAAAGCAGTAAAGATGGAGTAGGGGTTGGGGGGGGAAGCAGAGTTCCCCAGGCCTCCAGGAATCAGAAAGAGTTGGCGAGGTGCATCTCTGCAGTGAGAAACCACCCTTAACTACAGAACCAAATTCTTTACAAAAAGCCCTGTCCAAACATTCTTAAATGGCTGCAAGGAATTCTGACATATGGAAATGCCATCACTTGCTCACTATTAAATAATTAGCTCTTCTTACTTTGTTATTTAAAAATATGCTACGGTGGTGCACGGGTGGTTCAGTGGTAGAATGCTCGCCTTCCAGCAGGAAATCCGGGTTTGATTCCTGGACCATGCACCCCACCCCCCTGCCAAAAACTACACTACAATTAATATTTTCGTTCATGAAGTTTTGTCTTAAGTTCAGATAATTTCCCAAAATTGAAATCCATTTTTGCCCTGGTAATGAGATTACTAGGACAAAGGATACATCTAAATATATATAAAATACCCTTTTTTCCCTAACAAATTTTTAAGCCAAGTCAAACGTTTCTCCACTATCATGCTTGGGAAAACAAGCAGCAGCTATTTCCCAAATGAACCCATTAGTTTTTTGTTTAAAAGAAAATTTGGGCAATGGTGCAAAGGTAGTTCAGTTGTAGAATACTTGCCTGCCATGCAGGAGACCTGGGTTCAATTCCCTGTCCATGCACTCCCCACCCCCCAAAAAATTCAACAAATGGTGCTGCAATAAGGGGATACTCACATGGAAAAATAATGACATGTGACCCCACCACACAGCATACAAAAAAAAAAATTTTTTTTTACAAATTCATCATATCCACCAAACATACACACCCCTCCCCCTCTTGCCTCACCCCCCCGGTAATCTTTCAGTCTCTACAGATTCACTATTCGTAGGGAACTCTTATAAGCAATATCATGCAGTATTTGGCCTATGTGTCTTAACTATGTCTTCAGGTTCTTTCATGTTACAGCATACCTAAGAATTTCATTCCTTTATACCAGAATAATATTCCACTCTGGGTAAAATAACCACATTTTATTTATCCATTCATTTGCTGATGGATACTTAGGTTGTTTTCAGGTTTGCCTATTTTATATAGTAACACTATAAACACTGGTGTATAAGGATCTGTTTGGGACCCTGTTTTCACTTTCTTTGAGTAAATACCAAGAAATGGAATTGCTGGGTCATCTGTAATTCTGTATTTAACTTTTTGGAGGAATTGCCATATTGCTTTCCACAGTGGCTGCACCATTTTACATTCCTACCAACAATGTACAAAGACTCCTATTTCTCCCATCCTTGTTAACACTTGTTATTTTCAGTTTCTAAAATAATAGCCACCCTTGTAATCATCGTGGTTTTAAAATTCATTCTTTTAATTATGGCAAAATATATGTAACATAAAGATCTCCTGTCTATATGTTCTCTCTAGTGATGAGAGTGGTGTATCAAAGCCTTCAACAATTGTTATAGAGGTGTCTATTTCTCCCTTCCGTTTTGCCAGTGTTTGCTTCATGCATTTTGGGACTCAGGGTTAGATACATAAATATTTATGATTGTTATTTCTTCTTGGTGGATTGACTCTTTTAATAATAAATGGTATCTTTCTCTGCCTCTTATAATAGCCTTTGACTTAAAGTCTGTTTTGTCTGATTTAGCTACCCCAACTCTTTTTTGGTCCTATTTGCATGGATCCTCTTTTCCCAACCTTTCACTTTCAACATATTTTTGCCTTTGGGTCAGAGGTGAGTCTCTTTAAACAACACATGGTTGGATTGAGCTTTTTATCCATTCTGCTATTCTGAGACTTTTGATTAGGGAGTTTAATCCATTAACATTCAGTGTGATTACTGTAAAGGCAGAATTTACTTCAGCCATTTTGTCCTTTGGTTTTTAAATGTCCTATCTTTTTTTGTCTCTCTTTTCCTTTGCTTCAGGCCTTTTTTCTGTAATCTTTTGTGGTATATCTTTCTGATCCCTTTCTCATTTCTGTTTCTGTATATTTTTAAATACTTTCTTGGTGGCTGTCCTGGGGTTTGTATTACACATCCTATGCCTATACTCTACTAATTTGAAAAAATATCAACTGAGCTTCAATAGCATACACGTTCTCTGCTCCCATATCCCTCCATTTACCCTCTTTCTATTCTTTTTGTCCAACATTATCTCTTCATATTTTGGGTGTCCATTATCAGGAAATATGACTTTTACCTGTTCAATTGAATTCTGACTCTTACAGAAATTGAAGGGAAGAGTTATATGTTGAGGATACAGTCTGCTTGGTTTTACATTGGCTCCTTTAATTACCTTTACTGAAGATTGTCACTTCTTAACACTACTCCAAGCTACTCTCTCCTGCCTTTTCCTTTCAATCTGAATAATCCCTTTCAGTAATTCTTGCAGGGTAGTTCTTTTGTTGACAAACTTTCTCAGTTTCTGTTTATCTGTGAATGTTTTATTAAACTTATTCTTTTTTTTTTTTAGAGCAAGTAGATAAATTTATTATGAATACATGCGGCAAAAGGAGCACACGGGCACTCTCACAAGTAAAGACAGATGAAGGGCGAGAAGCAAGAAGCAATGTGGGGCCATTTGCCTTTCTAGATGAGTTTTGCGTATTACTCCACCCTCTTCCTTGTTTGGGGCTCTTTCTCCTACCCTCCGTTTGGGTCCGTTGTTTCCACCCTTCTCTGTAGATGACTCACTCAGGTGGGGGTCACTTGGTTCCACCCATTTCCATAGATGACTCACTCTGGTGGGGGGGTCATTTGGCTTTAGATGGGTTGGCTGCTGCTGGGTGATTCCCATAAGTGGGGTGGGGGGCCCTGGGCGGGGTGTCTGTGGTGGACACAGGGGCCTGCTAACCTTGATTAACCATCCTTGTTCCAGGGCTCCTTCATGGTTTTCTCTCCCCTCTCTCCCTGTTCTCACCTGTCTCAAATTCTCACCCCTCAATTGTAAGGGGTGCTGAGGGATGAGGGTCTGTCTTCCATGCTCCTTCTGGCTTGTCAGGGATGTAGGCCCTGCCTGACAGGGCACAGAACTTTCTGGGTATCTCAGTTAAGTTGAGAGAGGAAGAGACTGGAGGGGCAGTTGGAACTGATGAAAATTCTCCCATCAGCATTGGTTTAGTGTGAAAGGCTTCTAGTCTGGAGGAAATAAACTTGATGAGAAGCTTAAAAATGAAAGGGCTGATTAACAGCAGGAGGATAGAAGTGAGCAGGCTGAAGAGATGCATTAGTTAAGTGAGACAGGGGAAGAGGGAAGGAGAGACCCTTTAGGGGGTTAACCCATTTCACCTAAATAATTGTCTCACAGACAGGGATTTTTAGGTTTAAGAGTGAATTTTAGTTGGATGGTTCATTCTTGTTTAAGTAGGGAATAAGAAAGTGCATGTGCTAAGTTAAGATGTGCAGGAATAAGGCTTAGAAAGGGCTTGATTGATTGGGCTGCAGCTTTCCATGTCAGCCCAGTTATTCCCTTGCTTCTCACTCATTTTTGAAGGACAGTTTTGCTGGATAAAGAATTTTATACTAAAGGAAGAGGGGCAAGATGGCAGCCTGGTGAGGTGTGGAATTTAGTTTGTCCTCTAGCACAGCTAGTAAATAACCAGGAACAGTACAGAACAACTGCTGGGGCCACATCAGTGACTGGACACACAGCATACACCAGTCTGGAATGTGTGAAATGGCTGAGATCCCACACAGAACTGTAAGTCTTCCAAACCACGGAAGCCAGCGCCCCTCCCCCATAGACACGGCAGGCTGGTTCCCTGAGAGGAAAGGAAACAGACTTTATTAGTAGCAAGGAGCTAGCTCAATCAAGCTCCAATTGCAGGATTGATTAACAAATTCAGATTGCTGAAAACAGGCCCAAAGCGCAGATAAACCTGGGTCAGCACTAAAGAAACCAGGAGTTTTCACTCTGGCAGAGATGGGGTGGGGCTGAGGGAAAAAAAAAAAAAAAAAAACTCAGAGGCTTTTTGAGTTGGACAGGACAAAATACTGGAAAAGGGCTGGACCCCCCAAAAAGGAAGGGGACACATAGAGTGTGGGGACATGCAGATCCACATACCAACTCAAGCTCTTGATTGGCAAACCCCGGGAATGAGGGCGTGGGGGGCTGGAGGTCCTGCTCTGAAAAGGCTTTTTTTTTTTTACTTCTTAACAGCTCATTAGATAGAACTACAAGCACTCTTAGGCTCCTGTCCTGCCCCAGGCAAGGGCTGAATAAGGCATGTCTGTGCGACAACTAACTATTTAAGTAAAATGGGTTAATCCCCTAAAGGGTGTACCTTCTCCAGGAAAAGGGGGTGGGGCCCAGTTCAAGTGAAATCCCTCCTTCAGGGAATTCAGCCCTCAGGGACTGGAAAACAGAAGCAATCAAAGCCATCTACTATCTCAACTTCTGTCTCAATCACACCACTAGCAGAGAGAGACTGCTGAAATTAAAGGCATTGCATGACTTTACACTGGTGGGAGCTGTGGGCAGACAAGCACCAATGCTGGGAAGGATAGGAAAAGCAGAGTCTAGATGCTTCATAGGAAAGACTGACAACCTACTGGGTCTCACCGTCAGGGAAAGCTGAAGCTGGCTACTGTCTCCCCCTGAGATGTGGGCCTGTCTGGTTTGGGAAAATCTGACTGGGATCAATAATATCTGAGGGGGAGATTAAAATATTTTCATAAAAACAGTCATTCACAGAATTTGTGACTAAGAGAACAGCTCTACAAGAAATACTAAAGGGAGGACTACAGGCAGAGAGGAAAAGACAGGAGAGAGAGGTCTGGAGAAAACTGTAGAAATGAAGACTATCAGTAAAGGTAAAAAGAGAAAAAACTAGATATGGCATATAAAATCCAAAAGACAAAATGGTAGGAGAAAATATTGCCCTTACAGAAATAACATTAAATGTTAATGGATTAAAAAATAAATAAATAAAATAAATAAAAATAAATGTTAATGGATTAAACTCCTCAATCAAAAGACAAAGACTAGCAAAATAGATGAAAAACAGGACCCATCTACATACAGTCTACAGGGGACTCACTTTAGACCCATGAATTGGGTTGAAAATGAAAAGTTGGGAAAAGTTATTTCATGCAAACAACAATCAAAAAAGAGCAGGGGTAGCTATACTAATAGCCAACAAATTAGACTTCAAATGTAAAACAATTAAAAGAGACAAAGAAGGACACTGTGTATTATTAAAAGGAACAATTCAACAGGAATACATAACAACCATACATATTTATGTACCAAGCCAGAAAACTTAAATATGCATTTTGCCTCAAAATACATGAGGCAAACACTGAAGAGAGGAGTAGACCTCTCTATAGGCTGCAGACTTTAATTCCCTACTCTCATCAATGGATAGAACATCTAGACAGAGGATCAATACGGAACAAAGAATTTGTTAATATATTAATAATAAGTGAACTAGGCTTCAGACATTTATAGAACATTACACCCTGCAACAGCAAGATACATATTTTTCTCAAGTGCTCATGTATCAATTCTCAAAGATAGACCATATGCTGGGTCAAAAAGTAAGTCTCAATAAATTTTAAAAGATTGAAATTATACAAAACATTTTCTCAGATCATAATAAATGAAGTTGGAAATCAATAACAGGCAAAGGCCAAAAAATTCACAAATACATGGAGGCTAAATAACACACTCGTAAACAATCAGTGGGTCAAGAAAGAAATTACAAGAGAAATCAGTAAATATTTTGGGGGCGAATGAAAATGAAAATACAACATATAAAAATTTATGGTATGCAGCAAAGGCAGAGCTGAGAGGGAAATTTATTGCCTTAAATGCTTATATTAAAAAAGAAGAAAGAACAAAAATTGAGGAATTAACATTAACTTGGAAGAACTAGAGAAAAAACAGCAAATTAACCCCAAAGCAAACAAAAAGAAAAAAAATAATGACGATTACTATGGGTGAAATTGAGAATATGAAACAATAAAGAAAATCAAGAAAACTAGAAGTTGGTTCTTTAAGAAAATCAATAAAATCGATGGACCCTTAACTAGACTGACCAAAAAAAGATAGAGAGGGAGAGAGGATGCAAATAAAATCAGAAATATAAGAGGGCACACATAATCATTGACCCCACAGAAATAAAGGAGGTAATGAGAGGATATTATGAGCAACTATATGCTAATAAACTAGACATCATAGACAAAATGAACAACTTCCTAGAAAGTCATGAACAACCAACATTGACTCAAGAAGAAATTGACAACCTCAACAAACCAATTGCAAGCAAAAAATTGAATCAGTCACCAAGAAGCTCCCCTCAAAGAAAAACCCAGGACCAGATGGCTTTATATGTGAATTCTACCAAGCACTCAAGAAAGAATTAGTAGCAATCCTTCTCAAACTCTTCAAAAAAATTGAAGAGGTGGGAAAGCTCCCTAACTCACTCTATGAAGCCAACATCACCCTAATACCAAAGTCAGACAAAGACACTACAAGAAAAGAAAAATATAGATGTATCACTTGAATGAATATAGTTACAAAAATCCTCAACAAAATACTTGAAAATCAAATTCAGCAGCATATTAAAAGAATTATACCCTATGATCAAGTGGGATTTATTCCAGGTATGAGAGGATATTTCAACACAAGAAAAATAATTAATGTAATACACCATATCAATATGTCAAAGTAGAAAAACCACATGTTCATCTCAGTTGATGCAGAAAAGGAATCTGAAAAAATTCAGCATCGTTTCTTGATGAAAACACTTCAAAGAATAGGAACAGAAGGGAATATATGATAAAGGGAATATATGAAGAACCCACAGCTAACACCATCTTCAAAGGGGAATGACTGAAACATTTCTCTCTAAGATCAGGAACAAGACAAGGATGCCCACGTCACCATTGTTACTCAACATTGTTCTGGAAGTTCTAGCCAGAGCAATTAGACAAGAAAAAGAAACAAAAGGCATCCAAATTGGAAAGGAAGAAGAAAAACTTTCACTGTTTGCAAATGACATGATACTATATGTCAAAAACCTTGAAAAAATCTACAGCAAAGCTACTCGAGCTAATAAATGAGTACAGCAAAGTGGCAGGGTACAAGATCAATACTCAAAAATCAGTAGTGTTTCAATACACTAGTGATGAGCAATTTGAGAAGGAAATAAAGAAAATATTTCCTTTTATAATAGCAGCCAAAAGAATGAAATATTTAGGAATAAATTTAACTAAGGATACAAAAGCCTATGCAAAGAAAACTACAAGAAGTCGCTAAAAGAAATCATGGAAGACCTAAAAAATGGAAAAGCATACTGTTGTTCATGGATTGGAAAACTAAATATAGTTAAGATGTCAATTCTACCCAAATTGATTTATAGATTCAATGCAATGTCAAATAAAATCCCAACAACTTACTTTGCAGAGATAGAAAAAACAATAACCAAATTTATGTGGAAAGGCAGGGTGTCCAAAATAGCTAAAAATATCTTGGGGGGCGGCTGCTGTGGCTCAGCAGGCAGAGTTCCGACCTGCCGTGCTGGAGGTCTGGAGTTCGATCCCTGGTGCCTCCTGCCCATATGCAAATTTAAAAAAATAATAATAAAAATAAAAATATCTTGGGAAAGAAAAATGAAGTGGGAGGTCCTGCACTATCACTTTTTTAAAGCATATTAAAAGGCTGCCATGGTCAAAACTGCATGGAGGGCGGCTGCCGTGGCTCAGCAGGCAGAGCTCCGACCTGCCGTGCTGGAGGTCTGGATTTCGATCCCTGGTGCCTCCTGCCCATATGCAAATTAAAAAAAAACAACAAAAAACTGCATGGTTCTGGCTTAAAGATAGAAATACTGATCAATGGAATTGAATTGAGTGTTTAGAAATAGACCCTGTCATCTATGGACAATTGACCTTTGATACAGCAGTCAAGGCACTCACCTGGGACGGAGCAGCCTCTCCAATAACTGGTGCTTGGAGAATTGGATATCCATATGCAAAAGAATGAAAGACGATCCATAGCTCACATCCTATACAAAAATTAACTAAAAAATGGATCAAAGATCTAAACATTAGAGTTAAAACTGTAGAACTTTTAGAAGAAAATTGTAGGGAAATATCTTATAAATCTTGTGATAGGAGGTGTTTCCTAGACTTTACACCCAAAGCACAAGCAATGAAAATACAAATAAATAAATGGGATTCCCTCAAAATGAAATACTTTTGTGCATCAAAGAACTTTATCAGGAAAATAAAAAGGTGGCCTACACAATGGAAGACAATATTTGGAAACCATATATCAGATAAGCATTTAATATTCAGAATATATAAAGAGATTGTACAATAACAACAAAAAAACAAACACCCAATTATAAAAATGAGCACAATGAGAGATTTCAAAGAGAGTCAAGAGGTTATCCTAGAGGTTAGTCTTATGCATTATATAGATATTCCTTTTTAGTTTATGTGTATTGGAGTGGCTAGGGGAAGTACCTGCAACTATTGAGCTGTGTTCTAGGAGCTTTGATTCTTGAAGACCATATAACTATATAGCCATTACAATGTGACTGTGTGGTTGTAAAAACCTTGGGTCTGATGCTGCTTTTACCCAGGGTATGGATAGATGAGTAAAAAATAATAAGGATAAAAACAAATAAATAATAGGGGAAATGAAAGGTAAAAATTGGGTAGATTGAAATACTGTCGGTCACCGAGAGGGAGGGATAAGTTATGGGATGTAGGGATTTTTTTTTCTTTTTTCTCTTTTTATTTCTTTTTCTGGAATAATGCAAGTGTCCTAAAAATTATCATGGTGAAGAATATACAACTATGTGATGATATTGTGAGCCACTGGTTGTATAATATGGTTGGAGTGTATGTGTATGGATAGTCTCAATAAAAATATTTTTTTAATACTGCTTAAAGGTGAAAAAATGAGCAAAAGACATGAACAGACACTTTTCAGAAGAGGAAATACAAATTGCTAAAAGGCACATGAAAAGATGCTCAACTTCACTGGCTATTAGAGAAATGCAAATTAAAGCCACAATGTGATATCATTTCATACCCACTAGAATGGCCATTATCAAAAAAACAGAAAATGGCAAGTGCTAGAGAGGATATGGAGAAAGAGGCACATTTTATCTACTGTTGGTGGGAATGTGAAATGGTGCTACTACTCCAGAAGGCAGTTTGGCGGATCCTCACCTCAGGAAGATAAATATAGAATTGCCATTTGATCCAGTGACCCCATTACTAGGTATATGTTCAGAGGAACTGAAGGCAAGGATACAAATGGACATTTGCACAGTGATGTTTATAGCAGCATTGTTTACTATTGACAAGAGATGGAAACAGCCCAAATGTCCATCAGTGGATGAGTGGCTAAACAAGTGGTATGTATATACAATAGAATATTACACAGCTGTAAGACAGAATGAAGTCATGAAGCATGTAACAACATGGACAAAACTTGAGGAATTAGCCAGAAACAAAAGGACAAATACTGTATGGTCTATGTCAGCATCCTTGAGTATCTCCAAATGGGTAATGTTTGGCTACTGCTTTGAAATGCTGTATTTTAGTTGTGGTCCAAAGCTTTGAATTGCTACTTAGCCTATCCTTTCTTACATGGAGCGCTCATCATTCAAACATGACAAAATTGGCAAAATACTAGTTAGGTTGAGTCCTGCTTGCCTTTCATCTTTGTATGAATCAAATGTGGTTTTTGTTTGTTTGTTTTAATATGGTTTTTAGTGATGTTCGTGAAGAGCAACATCCTTAGAACTGTGTCACTAATTCTAAGAAAGCGCATTTATTCACCAAAGCTGTGTCACACCAACCCTTTGGACCCTCTGCTGGAAAAGTAGAATCACGTCTCAAATAATGCCTTTTTGTTGTTGTTGTTGTTTGTTTGTTTGTTTTTTCTTGGCATGGGCAGGCTCCAGGAATTGAACCCGGGTCTCCGGCATGGCAGGCGAGAATTCTGCCACTGAGCCACCATTGCACTGCCCAATAATGCCTTTTTAATTGTCTTCTCCAGTATTATAGATGTAGGCCAATAGTGTATCATACCTCTGCAAATGTAAAATATCTTGTACCTGCTTTATGATACGTAGTAGAGACCATGCTATATCAGACCTGTTTTTAATTATGTTACCCTAGAATTTTTCTTTCCAGATGATGATTGAGAAGCTAATAAAAAATGGTGCCAGGTACCATAACAGTCATAGAACTTGCTGTTTTCTGGAATTTTTGTTTATTACTTTTCTTTCTTTCTTTCTTTCTTTTTTTTTGTAATGGAGTGTGTTGGATGTCTCTATAATTTTGTTCAGATGACTGCAGAACCTGGAAAAGCTGTTGCTGCCACTGATGCATAACATACTGCTATTGGTCTTTTGTATTTATTATATACTTATATATAATGTGAACTTTTAGAAACTTTA
This sequence comes from Myrmecophaga tridactyla, assembly GCA_004026745.1. NCBI lineage: Eukaryota > Metazoa > Chordata > Mammalia > Pilosa > Myrmecophagidae > Myrmecophaga > Myrmecophaga tridactyla. Next base: position 26,791 of record PVIY010022984.1, on the reverse strand, counting down.
GCTGTGCTGTCAACTTTGGAAAAAGTATTACAGTTGTACCGTGTTGAGTTGGCATTATACAGAAATTAACAGCCATGTTGGTCTAGAAATTGTAAACTTAATTTTTTTCCATTTGTGCAATTAGATCATCTCCCTGGAGATGTGATTTAATCAAGAGTGATTGTTAAACTGGATTAAGTGGAGGCATGTCTCCACCCATTTGGATGGGTCTTGATTAGTTTACTGGAATCCTGTAAAAGAGGAAATATTTTGGAGAGAGATTCAGAGAGAGCAGAGAATGCTGCAGCACCATGAAACAGAGTCCACCAGCCAGCACTCTGGAGATGAAGAAGGAAAACACCTCCCGGGGAGCTTCATAAAACAGGAAGCCAGGAGAGAAAGCCAGTAGATGATGCCATGCTCGCCATGTGCCCTTCCAGCAGAGAGAGAAACTGTGATTGTGTATGCCATGTGCCTTCTCACTTGACAGAGAGACCCTGAACTTCATCGGCCTTCTTGAACCCAGGTATCTTTCCCTGGATGCCTTAGATTTGACATTTCTATAGACTTGTTTTAATTGGGACATTATCTCAGCCTTAGAAATGTAAACTAGCAACTTATTAAATTCCCCTTTTTAAAAGCTGTTCTGTTTCTGGTATATTGCATTCCAGGAGCTAGCAAACTAGAACATATGGCTTGTAATTTTTTGCTGATATCTGAGCATCTGATATTTTGATGTGTTAACTCTGAAGTTTAGTTGGTCCTCTTGCCCAGACTGTTGTTAAATAGCTAATTATTGTTAATTAGCTTTGTGTTAAGGCTCTTGTTTGATGCTTAGTCCAACTTATTCCGGTCCTTTAGAGTAGCCTGTGTTTAACTGTTCAGATTTTTGCAGGTCTTCTGTATGTGGTCCTTGCCCTGGATATGCAGTATAATTTTTAAAATTGCCCTTTTTGATTGCAATTATTTCACCTCCAGAAGAAAGTCTCCTTTCCTCTGTTTCTTCTCTGTGAATCTTGATTTGTTCTGCTTGTTTTTGTGCAAAATTTTCTCCCCAGCTCCTGTGATTTGTTTAACTTCTCTCCCTCACGCAGTGACTCCTTTTCATTCCACTTTCAGTTCTGGGACCTATCCTGTCCTACAGGAGTTCTATCTCCCTGCTCCCCACCCCCCGCCCCGCCCTGCCACTTTTATAGTTCTGAGGTTTTTCTACCTCCATTTTTTTCCCTATTAGGGTACCCTGCCCCGGGGATCCAGATGGGGTCAATTTTTCTTCAATTAAGCATCTGTGGAGTATTTCTACAGTCTCTATAATACTCCAGAGTTCCAAGCAAATGGGCTTTGCCCTTTTATTAGGTAATTCTATGAGGAGACATTTTAAGGGGATGTCTTACATTGCCATGTTGATGACATCATACTTCACTCTTAATGATGTTTTGTAGTTTTTAGTGTGTAGGTCTCACGCAAATTTCTGAATTTTTTATTTGTTTAGTAGCCTTCCTATGGATTCTTTAGGATTTTCTATTTATAGGATCATGTAACCTGTGAATAGGAATAATTTGACTTCTTCCTTTCCAATTTGGATGCCTTTTATTTCTTTTTCTTGGCTGATATCTCTGGCTAGAACTTCCAGTACAATGTTGAATAGCAGTGGTGAAAGTGGACATCCTTGCATTGTCTTAGGTAGAAAGCTTTCATTCTTTCTCCATTGACCATGATGCTAGCTATGCATTTTTCATAAACATTCTTTATCAGTTAGAGAAAGTTCCTTCTATTCCTAGTTTTCTGAGTGTTTTTATCATGAAAGGATATTGGATTTTGTCAAATGTTTTTCTGCATCAATTGAAATGTTCATGTTTTTTCCTCCTTCATTCTATTAATGTGATCTATACACTGATTTTTTTACGTTGAACTATCTTTACCTTCCTGGAACAAATCCCACGTGGTCATGGTGTATAATCCTTTTAATAAACTATTGGGTTCAGTTTGACGTATTTTATTGATGACTTTTTCAATCATATTCATAAGGGACATGGGTCTGTGATTTTCTTTCCTTGTGCTATCTTAATCTGGCCTTGGTATCAGGAGAATGCTGTAAATAGTAATGCTTCTGTTTTTTGAAAGAGTTTGAGAAGGATTGGTGTTGAATCTTCTCTAAATGTTTGGGAGAATTTAGCAATGAAGTCATCCAGTCCTGGACTTCACTTCCTTAGGAAGTCTTTGGTTACTGCTTCAATTGCTTTACTTGTTATAGATCTTGATATTTTCTATTTCTTTTTGCATCAGATTAGGTAATTCATCAATTTCATCTAGGTTTTCTAATTGATTGACATATAATTTTTCATAGTACACTCTTATAATCCTTTTTATTTCTGTAAGGCCAGTAGTAATGTCTCTACTTTAGTTTCTGATTTTAGTTATTTGCGTCCTCTCTTTTTTCAGTCTAGTTAAAATTTTTTTGATTTTACTGAACTTTTCAAAATATCATCTTTTGGTTTTGTTGATTTTATTATTTTTCAATTCTCTACTTCACTGATCTCTGCTCTATTCTTTAGTGTTTCTTTCCTTCCACTAACTTTGGTTTTAGATTGTTCTTATGCTCCTATTTTCTTTAGGTGTGACGATAGATTATTGATTTGTGATTTTTTTATTAAAAAATGTTTTATTTTGAAATACCTTCAAATTTACAGCACAGTTACAAAAATAACACAAACTCCAAACAGATCTCTGACATGACTTGCTATTTTAGCCTGCCAAAGCTGCCAGAATGCAACACACCAGAGATGGATTGGCTTTTAATAAAAGGGATTTATTAAGTTAAAAATTTATAATTCTTCAGAGGAAAGGCAGCTAACTTTCATCTGAGGTTCTCTGTTACATGGGAAGGCACACAGCGACATCTGCTGGCCTTCTCTCCTGGCTTGTGGGTTCCAACAGCTTACCCCAGGGCAATTCGTTTCTACTTCTCCAAAGGTCTGGGCTGGGCTGTGAGTGTTGAGATTAGCTATGCTGAACTGCTCAGGCTGTGCTGCGGTGAGCTCTCTTCTGACCCTCTCTCTCTCTTTTTTTTTTTTGGCATGGGCAGGCTCCAGAAATCGAACCCAGGTCTCTGGCATGGCAGCTGAGAACTCTGCCACTGAGCCACCATGGCCTGCCCTGACCACTCTCTTTTAAGCCTCCAGCTAATTAAATTAAACATCACTCATTGCGGAAGGCACTCCCCTTAGCTGACTACAGATGTAATCAGACATATTTAATTTTCACATGCTAATGATTCAAGTTCACAGCAAAAGAACTAGGCACCATCACCTGGTCAAGTTGACACCTGAAACTAACTACCACACATACCCTCCCAGATATTCAGATACACCAACATTAACATTTTGCCATATTTACCCTATCATTATTTTATCTGTCTATGAAGCTATATATTTATCTATTTATCCATCTGTCTATTTATCATCTATCCCTTTTCTGAGCACTTGAGCTCAGGTTGTATACATTATGCTTCTTTAACACAATATTGCCATGTATAGTTCCTAAAAACAAGAGTATTCACTTACATTACCACCCTAGGTGCAGTCATCAAGTTCAAGAACTTTAATATTGATAGAAAGCCAACATTGCAATTCTTTCATACGCCCCAATAATGTCCCTTTAAGCCTTTTCTCTTCCCTTGCTAGATCCCATCAGTGTCATGTATTGCATTTGTCATTGTCTCTTTAGTTGCTCTTTTTTAAAAAATTGTGGGGCCATATATTCAACATAAATGTTCCCATCTCAACCAATCCTAAGCATTCCATTCAATGGGATTAATTATATTCACAATATTGTGGTACCATTACCAGTTTCCATTACTAAAATTTTTCCATCTTCCCATACACCCATTATGCATTAACTCTCCATTTCCCCTACCCCTTGCCCCTGGCAACTGGTACTGTAATTTTGTCTCTAGGAGCTTGCATAGTCTCTGATATTTGCTCTATTGTTACCATGGGGCTTAAATTTAACATCTAAAGCAATGTTGTTTTACTTTGACACCAGCTTAACTTCAATAGTATACCCAAACTATGTTTCTACACTTCTCTGTCCCCCATGTTTCTGTAAGTCTTGTCACAAATTACCTGTTTATACATTATGAGTCCCAAACTACCGGTTTGTCTTTAAATTTTTAATTTTATACATTTGCCTTTTAGTGACTGTAGGAAGTTACAAATTGAAAGTACAATAGTTCTTTTATATTTTCCCACGTTATTATTCTTACCAGAGATCTTCATTCCTTCATGGGTTTTGATTTGCCTATTGTCCTTTTCTTTCAATCCAAAGAACTCCCCAGAGCTTTTGTTGTAGGGCTGGTCTAGTGGTGATGAACTCCCTTAGTCTTAATCTACACCCCCACCCCTTTTTTTTTGACATGGGCAGGGACCGGGAAACTAACCCGGCTCTCCAGCATTGCAGGCAAAACTCTGCCTGCTGAGCCACCGTGGCCCTACCCCCCATTTTTGAAAGAAAATTTTGCTGGATATAGAACTCCTAGTTGGCTTTTTTTTTGCATTCACTTTAAATATGCCATCTCACTGCCATCTCGCTTCCATGGTTTCCAGTGAGAAATTTGCATTTAATCTTATTGAACTCCCTTGTATGTAACACATTGATTCTCCCTTACTTCTTTCAGAATTCTCTCCATCTCTTTGTCATGCAGCAGTTTGATTATAATATGCCATGGTGTGGTGTGCCTGTGTTTATTCTGTTTGGAGTTCACTGAGCATCTTGGATGTGTATATTCATGTCTTTCATTAAATTGGGAAATTTTCAGCCCTTATTTTCTTTGGCTATTCTCTCTGCCCCTTTCTCTCTTTCTTTTCTGCCCCTTTCTCCCTCTCTCCTGAAACTCCCACAAGGCATATATTGGTATGCTTGATAATGTCCCACAGTTTTCTCAGGCTCTGTTTGCTTTTCTTCATTCTTCTTCCTGCTCCTCGGATGAAATTATTTCAATAGTATTATCTTCAGCTCTTTGATTTTCTTCTGCCAACTCTACTCTGCTGTTGAATCCCTCTATGGAATTTTAAATTTCTATTACTGTGTCTTCAGCTCTGTTTGGTTTCTTTGATAACTCCCATGTCTTTATAGATATTCTCTTTCTTCTATAATTTTCCCGATTTCCTTTAGTTCCTTTTCCATGTTTACCTTCAGCTCTTTGAGAATACGTAGGACGACTTATTTAAAGTATTTTTCTGATATGTTCTAGATCTAGTCCTCTTCATTGATGGTTTCTGATGCTTTATTCTTCTCCTTTGTCTGGGACGTTGCTTCCTGGTTTGGGGGGGGGGTTGTTTGTTGGTTTTGTTTTTCTTTTTTGCCATGTTTTATAACATTTTGTTGAAACCTAGACATTTTGATATTTTAATGTGTTATTGCTGGAATTTAGGCTCTGAGGCATCTGTCCTTAAGCTTGTCTCCAGCTTAAGAAGACATTATATAGCAGAGCTTTCCTTTAATACTAGGAGCTAATGAAAAAGAAGGAGGAAGAGGAGGAGGAGGAGGAGGAGGAGGAGAAAAGGGGGGGAAGGGAGGAGGAGGAGGAGATGAGAGAAGGAAAAAGAAACACTTTTTCCAGTCCCCGCAAGAGTGCTCGCCTTCAGGGATTATCCATACAATGGAAAATATATGAGGCTCCCTGACCCTTTCTGCACATGCATCTTATCTTGGGCATGTGCATTTGGACCTAGGACCACACACACACACACATTTACATGGATACAAATGTTCTCTCTTCCCTAGGAAACGGTTTCTTCATGGACCCAGGCACTGCACTGTATTTGTTATAGTCAGCAATCTCTTGCCCCAAGCAGCCACTACTAGACTGTTCTCCCACAATATTCTGCAGGAAAGCTCTCTGAGCTGCCTTTTATATGCCGGGCAAGTTCTGGGATGGCAAGTCCCTCAAGCCACCACCAGACAGATTGGGCCAGACGTACATTATCCTAGTATGTGTATGATGGTTACCACTCCCTCTGGAACTGGGACCAGGGATATGTACTGGGAGTGCAGGCCAACTCCACACCAAGTGGTAAGGGTGAGCATGAGGCCAGCCAGAGAACCATGAAATCCTTCCACTTTTCTTGCATCATAGGATGCCCTGTTACTGAAGTCTTTTAACTGTTTTCTGGAGCCCCAGGAATGATAGTTCTGCCAGTTTTTCTTGGTTGTTCAATGCTTCTTTTGGGGAGTGGGAATGGAGCACTGAAGCTTCTCACTCTACCATCTTAATCAGGGCCTCTTCTTTTTTAATGTAGGCATTTAGAGCTATACCTTTCCCTCTGAGGACCATCTTCAGTGCATAAGTTTTGATATATTGTGTTTTCATTTTTATTCATCACAAACTATTTATTAACTTCCCTTGTAACTTCTTCTTGGACCCAATGTTTGTTTAATAGTGTGTTGTTTAATTTCCAAATATTTGGAAATGTTTCAGTTTTTCTTCTGTTATTAATTTTTACCTTTATTCCCTTGTGGTCTAAGAATATACTTTGTATGATTTCAAAATTCATTAAGATTTATTTTGGATGGAAGCACAGGTAGCTCAGTGGTAGAATTCTCACCTGCCAGGCAGGGGACCTGGGTTCAATTCCCAGCCCACCCACTGCCCCCTTCCCCCCCAAAAAAAAGAAGATTTGATTTGTGGCCTAATAGATGGTCTATCCTGGAAAATGATCTATGTGCACTTGAGAAGAATGTGTATGCCGCTTTTGTTCTATAGAGTGTTCTAAATATGTCCATTACATCTAATTAATAGTGTTGTTCAAGTACTCTATGTCCTTACTGATCTTCTGTTTAGATGTTCTACCCATTATTGAAAGGGGTGTATTGATACCTCCTACTATTAATGTAAAATCATCTATTTCTCCCTTCAAATCTGTCAAAATTTGCCTTATATGAGGCTCTGCCATTAGGTGCATATATATTTATAATTGTTATGCCTTCTTTTGAATTGACCTCTTAATCAGAAAATAATAACCTTCTTTGTCCCTCACAACAGTTTTTGACTTTAAGTCTGTTTTATCTGATATTAGAATAGCTACCCCACCTCTATTTGGTTACTATTTGCACAGAATATTTCTTTCCATCCTTTCAATCTATTTGTGGCTTTTTAATATAAGGTGAGCCTCTTGTATACAGCACATAGTTGGGCTATATATTTTTTTATTCATTCTGCCAATCTCTGCCTTTTGATTGAAGAGTTTAATCCACTAACATTTAAAGTAACTATTGACAATGCAGGTATTTCTTCTGCCATTTTGCTATTTGGTCTTAGTAAGTCATATACCTTTTTTAGTCTCTCATTCTTCCATTAATGCCTACTTCAATATTTATTTGATTTTTTTCTATTTATACCATTTTGAGTCCCTTTTCATATAAATTTTTCATATATTTTCTTTGCAGTTATCATGGGGCTTAAATTCAACATACTGACTTACTGACAACTTCATTAGCATACATGTAAACTGTTCGTTCCTATACTGCTCTGTCCCCTCACCTTTTTGTTGTACTTGTTAAGTTATATCTTTCTCATAGATTTATCTTTACTTTTATGCCTTTGCATTTTAGAACCTATAAGAAGTAAAAAGTGGAGGTGCATACCAAAAAATACAATAGTACCAGCATTTATAATTACCCATATGGTTAATTTTATCAGAGGTCTTTATTTTTTTATACCACTTCAATCCACTGTCAAAGTCTTTCCTTTCAGCCTGAAGAACTCCAGGCTGAACTACATTCCTTGAACTACATTCAGAACTACATTGAAGAACTACATTGCTTGTAGGGCAGATCTACTGGTAATGAACTCCCTCAACTTTTCTTTAATCTAGGGAATGTCTTAAACTTGCCCTCATATTTTCTTTAACTTTTTTATTGTATAGTATAACATATATACAAAACATAGAAATAAAAAAGCAATAGCTTTCAAAGCTATTCAAAGCAAAGGATAGATCCTAGAGTTTTTCATGGGCTACCACACAATCCTCTCATATTTTTCCTTCTAGCTGCTCCAGAATGTAGGAGGCTAGAGGGTTTATATACTTTTTTATCATTACAATCGACTTTCTTTTCTTTCTTTTTTTGTGAACATTAACATATATACAAAAAAGCTATAAATTTCCAAGCACAGCACCACAATTAGTTGTAAAACGAATTTCAGAGTTTGACATGGGTCACAATTTCACAATTTTAGGTTTTTACTTCTAGCTGCTCTAAAATACTGGAGAATAAAAGAGATATCAATTTAATGATTCCCCATTCATATTCATTTGCTAAGTCCTATCTTCCATGTATAATTCCACCATCACCTATGATCTTTCCATACCTCTCTTTGGGATTGTATGGGCTAGGGAAATTCTAAATTTTTGATATTGGAAGGGTCTGTCACTAATATGGGATAGGGAGATGGAAGTATCTGATGTTCTGGAGAGGCTGGGTTAGGTTTCAGGACTTATCTGGACCAGGGACCCATCTGGAGGTTGTAGGTTTCTGGAAAGTTACTCTAGTGCCTGGAACCCTTGTGGAATCTTATATATTGCCCTAGGTGTTCTTTAGGATTGGCTGGAATGGTCCTGATTGGGGGTTGGCAGGTTATGATAGGTAGCAAGATTTACCTGAAACTTGCATAAAAGCAACCTCCAGAGTAGCCTCTCAACTCTATTTGAACTCTCTCTGCCACTGATACTTTAATTACATTTCTTTCCCCCCTTTTGGTCAGGATGTAATTGCTGATCCCATGATGTCAGGTCTGGATTCATCCCTGGGAGTCCTCTCCCGTGTTGCCAGGGAGACTTTCACCCCAGGTTGTTATGTCCCATGTAGGGGGAAGGGCAATGATTTCACTTGCATAGTTGAGCTTAGAAAAACTGAGGCCACATCTGAGCAACAACAGAGGTCCTCCAGAAGTAACTCTTAGGCATGCCTATAGATAGTCTAAGCTTCTCCGCTACCTACACAAGCTTCACAAGAGTAAGCCTCATGATCGAGGGCATGGCCTATTGATTTGGGTATCCTTAATGTTTGATAAGTTTCAGGGGGTTCCCTGATGGTAGGGTTTAATAGTTCCATAATCTTTTTTCCCTCCCTCAGGGAACTTTGCCAATACTTTTTGGTTATCTGCTTAATATACTCTAGGATGTTTCCAGGCATTACAATAATCTATACAGGATTAAAGGACCTCTTTCTTATTCTGTGCTTCCTGTGTTTCAGTTGTTCAAATGAGCTATACAGATAGGTTGAATTAGATTATGCACTACAGAAACTTCCAGTTCCAGATCAAATAAATCTTTCTCGAAAGGGAGTGGTAGAAAGGCTTTGAGGAAAGTTGAGAGGATTGTGTGGACAGCTGGTAAGTCTTCCAAGCAAACACGAAGGGGAAGACAAAGAAAAGTCCGACCTTCCTGAGACCACCAAAAGTAAAAATAGAGTGGTGTGAATTACCACCTAGGGTTAGAGCTGCAGAATCTTCTCCTGACTACCTTCCCTCTTGCTTTGAAGGACCCATTTTTCTCTCCCACCTCCAACCCCAACATACAGTAGCATTTGCTTCTTCCTCCACTTTGTTTTCAATACAATTTAATATCAAACAGAAGAAGTCTTTCGTGCATTAAAATGGGAGCCTCACTTAAAAAAAAAAGACCTCCACCCACCTCCATCCCCGAGCAACCAGGAATGGAAAGTACCACTACAGGTACTGCCTTCTGTTCCCACAGCCTGTAACTCAAATGCTTTGTACTTCACTGAATTGTGATGGTTAGAAACTTCATGTGTACTTTGTGGAAACAGTCTAATTAAATCCATTGCTTTAAAAAAAAAAAAAGCAAAAAAAAAATCTTTCTCCCATTGGTCTCAAAGACCAATGTGTTGTTCTAAAATATAGACACTGTCTTCCTTATCCCTATGTTCTGAATTACTTTAACCCCAACCTGTTCAGCTTTGTTCTTACCTCTAAATATCAGGTTATATGTATATATAAAACAGACTTTCAAAATCCAGAAATAATAATCACCACTCTGGACTTAATGTGTCTGCTCTAAAAGCTTACAATCTAGGCCCCTGTTTTCTTATAAGCATTTTCTAAAGGTGACTGTACCATTGTTTTTTGTTTGTTTGTTTCTGGCTTATTTTATCTCACCAAATGTCCCACATGTTCATTCACATCGTTGCATGCCTCACGACTTTGTTCCTTTTTGTAGCAGCACAACCATCATTCATAAGTATACACCATTGTTTGCCATTCTACTTCTCCATCAGTGCATCCTTCAGGCACCTGCATTCATCAGGCATCATATAGAGGGTTCAAAGTCCACAGTCCATCAACATTCTCAATTTTAGATAATTTCATTGTTCCCAAGAGACCGAAAACCAAAAAACACACCCTCACCAAATAGGAAATCTAAACTCCTCTTAACTGTTGGCCCTCACCCCATTATTTACCTCTGCTGTTCCTGTGGTAGTGTTGATGGTTTCCTTTTGAACATAGCTCATAGCATGCAATAGCAGTTTCCCCCCTATACCCTGGACTTAAACACTCTTTATACAAGAATCATATCTTTTATTGTGAGTTACTGATGAGATACCAAGAATGGAGTGATCATATGGTAAGAATGTTCGTGTTTGTATATCGTTATGTTTAAAAAGAATTTAAAATTTAAAAAAATCATATCTTTGAAGTAAGTCTTATGAGAACTCATTCATATTTCTAGTGTGAGTCAGTGGGACACGTAGGTCTATAAACCCTTTCAATCTGGTTCGTCTTCAATATGGTAATATTACTTCTAGACCCACTAGAGAATCACCTTCACTCCTATCTATTCCCTTACATTGGAGTTCAACCTCATTAGCTAACAGTTCACCCATCTCTAGCTTCTATGTATCTCTAAGTCCCCTATATTCTGTATTACAAGCCTCTGATTATACCTTTATGCTGGTCATAAAAGTGTAATCATACAGTATATATCCTTTTGTGTCTGACTAATTTCACTCAGCATTATGTCCTCAAGGCTTATCCATCTTGTCATGTGCTTCAGGACATCATTTTGTCTTACTACTGCATAATATTCCATCGTATGCATATACCACATTATGTTGATCCACTTGTGTGTTGATGGGCATTTGGTTTGTTTCCAACTTTTGGTGATTGTGAATAACGCTGCTATGAACATCAGTGTGCAAATGTCTGTCTGTGTTGTTGCTTTCAGCTCTTCTGGGTATATACCAAGTAATGTTATTGCTGGGTGATAGGGCAACTCGATATTTAGTTTCCTAAGGAACCACCAAACAGTCTTCCATACTGGCCGACCATTGTACATTCCCACCAGCAGTGCATAAGTGTCCCAGTTTCTCCACATCCTCTTCAACATTTATAGCTTCTTGTTTGTTTAATAGCAGTCATTCTTATAGGTGCGAGGTGGTATCTCATTATAGTCCTGATCTGCATTTCCCTTATAGCCAGTGAAAATGAGCATCTATTCATGTGCTTTTAAGCCATCTGTATTTGCTCTTCAGAAAAATGCCTATTCATATCTTTAGCCCATTTTATAATTGGATTGTTTGTTCTTTTGTTATTGAGTTGTATGATTTCTTTGTATATACAGGAAATCAAACCTTTGTCTGATATGTGCTTTCCAAATATTTTCTCCCATTCAGTTGGCTGCCTCGTCACCTTTTCAACAAAGTCTTTTGAGGTGCAGAAGCATTTGATGTTGAGGAGTTCTTATTTATCTATTTTTTCTTTTGTTGCTTGTGCTTTGGGTGTAAAGTTTAGGAAGCTACCTCATATTTCTAGCTCTTGAAAATATTTCCCTATATTTTCTTCTAGAAGCTTTATGGTGCTAGTTCTTATATTTAGGTATTTGATCCATTTTGAGTTAATTTTTGTGTAGGGTGTAAGATAGGGGTCCTCTTTCATTCTCTTGGCCACTGATATCCAGTTCTTCTATACCCAATTATTGAAAAGACTATTTTGTCCCAGTTCAGAGGATTTGGGGGCCTTGTCAAAAATCAGTTGACCATAGATTTGGTGGTCCATTTCTGCACTCTCAATTCAATTCCATTGGTCAATGCTTTGGTCTTTGTGCCAGTACCATGTTGTTTTGACCACTGTGATTTTATAATAGGTTTTAAAGTCAGGAAGTGTTAATTTTCCCACTTTGCTCTTCTTTTTTAGTATGCTTTTAGCTATTCAGAGTCTCTTTCCCTTGCAGATGAATTTGGTAGTTAGCTTTTCCAAATCTTCAATGTAGGCTTTTGGAATTTTGATTGGTACTGTGTTGAATCTGTAGATCAATTTGGGGAGAATTGACAACTTAACTATATTTAGCCTTCCTACCATGAGCAGGGAATGTCTTTCCACCTATTTAGGTCTCCTTTGATTTCTTTTAGCAATCTTATGTAGTTTTCTTTGTACAAGCCCTTTATGTCCCTAGTTAAGTTCATTCCTAAGGATCTGATTCTTTTAGTTGTTATTTTGAATGGATTTTTTTCCTTAACTGACTCCTCAGATAGGTCATTGCTTGTGTATAGAAATGTTACTGATTTTTGTCCATTAATTTTATACCCTGCCACCTTGCTGAATTTGTTTATTAGCTCAAGTAACTTTGCTGTAGATTTCTCAGGATCTTGCAAGTATAGTATCATGTCATCTGCAAATAATGAGAGTTTTACTTCTTCCTTTCCAATAATGCCTTTTATTTCTTTGTCCTGCCTGATTACTCTAGCTAGAACTTCTAGCACAATGTTGAATAATAGTGGTGACAGTGGGCATCCTTGTTTTGTACCTGATCTTATGGAGAAGGCTTTCAGTCTCTCTTCACTGAGTACGATGCTGGCTATTGGTTTTTCATATATTCCCTTTATCATATTGAGGTAGTTACCTTTGATTCCTACTTTTTGAGTGTTTTTATCAGAAAAGGATGCTGAATTTTGTTGAATGCTTTTTCAGCATTAATCAAGATGATCATGTGATTTTTCCCTTTTGATTTGTTAATGTGCTGGATTACATTAACTGATTTTCTTGTGTGGAACCATCCTTGCATTCTTAGTATAAATCCCACTTGGTCATGGTGTATAATTCTTTTAATGTGCTGTTGGATTTGATTTGCTAATATTTTATTGAGAATTTTTGCATCTATGCATTAGGGAGATTGGCCTGTAGTTTTCCTTTCTTATAGCATCTTCACCCAGTTTTGGTAATAAAATGATATTAGCTTCATAACATAAATTAGGTAGAGTTCCTTTTGCCTAAATTTTTTGGAAAAGTTGGAGCAGGATAGGTGTTAGTTCTTTCTGGAATGTTTGATAAAACTCCCCTGTCAAGCTGTCTGGCCCTGTGCTTTTCTTTGTAGGAAGATTTTTGATGACTGATTGAATCTCTTTACTTGTGATTGTTGAGACCTTCTGTTTCTTCCTGAGTCAGTGTAGCTTGTTTGTGCATCTCTAGGAATTTGTCCATTTCATCTAAGTTGTCTAGTTTGTTGGCATATAGTTGTTCATAGTTTCCTCTTATGATTTCTTTTATTTCTTCAGGGTCTGTGTTAACGCATCTCTTCTCATTTCTAATTTGTTTATTTGCACCCTCTCTCTTTTTTTCTTTGTCAGTCTTGATAGTGGCCCATCAATCATATTGATTTTCTCAAAGAACCAACTTTTGGTTTTATTGATTCTTTCTATTGTTTTTTTGTTCTCCCATTCATTTATCTCTGCTTTAATCTTTGTTATTTCTCTTCTCCTATTTGCTTTGGGGTTAGTTTGCTGTTCTTTCTGAAGTTCCTCCAAGTTTGCTGTTAAGTCCTCGATTTTTGCTCTTTCTTGTTTTTTAATATAGGCATTTAAGGCAATAAATTTCCCTCTCAGCACTGCCTTTGCCGCATCCCATAAGTTCTGATAAGTTGTATTCTCATTTTCATTCATCTCCAGATAGCTACTGATTTCTCTAGCAATTTCTTCTTTGACCCGCTGGTTGTTTAAGAGTGTGTTATTTAATCTCCATATATTTGTGAATGTTCTCATTCTTTGGCGGTTATTCAGATCCAGCTTCATTCCATTGTGATCAGAGAAAGTGCTCTGAATAATTTCAATATTTTTAAATTTATAAAGACCTATTTTGTGCCCCAGCATATGATCTATCCTGGAGAATGTTCCATGAGCACTAGAGAAGAATGTATAACCTTGTGCTTTATGGTGCAATGACCTATATATGTCTGTTAGTTCTAATTCATTTATCAAGTTATTTAACTTCTCTATTTCCTTGTTTATTTTCTGTCTGGTTGTTCTATCTATAGCGGAGAGTGTTGTATTGAAGTCTCCTACTATTGTTGTTGAAACATCTACCGCTCCCTTCAGTTTTGTCAATGTTATTTCTCATGTACTTTGGAGCTCCTTGATTGGGAGCATAAACATTTATAATTGTAATATCTGATTGGCGAATTGACCCTTTAATTAGGATATAGTGTCCTTCTTTGTCTCTTATGATGTCTTTACATTTAAAGTCTATTTTGTCTGATATTAATAAAGCTACTCCTGTTTTCTTATGGCTACAACTTGCATGAAAATTTTTCCATCCTTTCACTCTCAATATTTTGTATCCTTGAATCTATGATGAGTCTCTTGTAAGCAGCATATAGCTGGATTATGTTTCTTAATCCATTCTGTGGATCTCTATCTTTTTAGTTTAGTCTGTTAACAAAGTTATTACTGAAAAGGCATTTCTTGTTTCCACCATCTTATCTTTTTATTTGTCAGATCTATATATTCCTTTCCCTCTTTCTCTTTGTATTATTTAAATTACCCTTAGTGGTACTCTTCAATTCTGTGCCCTCCTCCAGACCTCCCTTTCATGTCTTTTCTTTTCAGCCAGCAGAACTCCTTTCAGTATTTCTTGTAGGGCCAGTCTCTTCTTGACAAATTCTTTCAGGACTTCTTTGTCTGTGAAAACTTTGATTTCTCCCTCAATTTTGAAGGACAATTTGGCTGGGTACAGAATTCTTGGCTGGAAGTCTTTCTCTTTCAGGATCTTGAATATATCATAGCACTGTCTTCTCACCTCTGGGTGCTAGTTGAGTAGTTTGAACTCAGTCTTATTTTATTTCCCTTGCATACAGCAGATTGTTTTTCTTTTGCTGCTTTCAGGATTTTCTGCTTCTCTTCAACGTTTGACAAACAGTATTGCCATGGGGAAGGTCTATTTGGATTTATTCTGTTTGGCATTCTTTGGGCTTGTTTGACTTGTATATTTATGTCCTCTATGAGGGTTGGGAACTTTTCCCCCACTATATCAACTACTCTTCCTAGCCTTTTACTCCTCTCTTCTCCTTCTGGGACACCAATATTCTTATATTTGTGTGCTTTGTTTTGTCTGTCATTTCCTTGAGTTCCCATTCAATTTTTTCCATCTTTTTTTTGCCATCTGCTGTTTTGAGTCTTAGAAGTCAATTATCCTGTCCTCTATATCACCTACTCTTTCTTCTGTCTCTTCAAGTCTGGTGTTGTGTGCCTGTAGTATGTTTTTTATTTGGACAACAGTCTTTAATCTCTGTAATTTCCTCTATTTTTCTATTAATTCTTTCAAATTCCTTTTTGTGCTCCTCTACTGTCTTCTTGATCTCCTTTATGTCATTTGCTATCCCACTTATTTTATTAAGTAGAGTTGTATGAACATCTTTGATTAGTTGTTCCAACATCTGTGTCTCCTCTGGTATTTTAATTTGGTCATCGGCAGGGCTATATCTGTCTGCACTGTGATATGCTTAGTGATCTTCTGCTGTCTTCGTCGCATGTAAATATCTTGACTGATTTACTTTGGGAGTTGATTTCTTTCAGTAGTCTAAGGCCTTGTGTTTGTGGGATGGTTGTACAGCAGGGGGCAGGGCACGGGGTGGAGCACTCGGTACGGTGATTTGTTTCAGGGCAGGTATGGGTGCAGGCTGGGGATGTTACGCTGATGCTTGTGAATGTGGGCACCCAGCAGCCAGGGAGGATGTAGCTGTGCAGGTTCACGGGTCTGGGGGGGGTGGGGCGTAACCCTGGTGTGCGCTGGTCTAAGACACAGGATCCTTTGTGCACATGCATAGAGCTGTGGCAGCAGGTCGGTGTTACACCTTCATGGATTGCAGGCAGATGTGACCTAGCTGCGCAGCTCGGCACTTTCTCAGAGCTGGGAAGTGAGATTGACAGTTGTGCACATGCACAGTTCTAGGGCTGCTATAAAGTGAAGTTCCCAGAGCTGAATGACGTTGACTGGGAGCCCGTGCACGTGTGAGCCTGGGAGTGCCATAAACGGATGTGCTGAGCTCATGGAAGGTGGGGTGAGGCTGTGCGACACGGCGGTCAGGGTGGGGGGTAGCCTAAGTATGGAGGTTAGTGCCCACAACCTTTATGTGCTGGCAACAGCCTGCAGGGAACAGGAAGGGGGAGGTAGTGCTCGGGAGGGGTACAGGAGAGGTGGGTTGGGCTGCACTTGGGGTGGGGGTGTGGGGCAAGTACATGCACTGGGGGTTGGTGGGGTGGGGGGCGCATGGAGTGCGATGAATGGGTGATGGGGTTCAGGTGCATGAAGTGTGGGACTAGTCACCAGTCACGGTCTTGCCCTCGTTTTTGAAAGATGGTTTCCGCACTTGTAAAATTCTTGGTTGTCAATTATTTTCTTTCAGCACTTTTAAATATTTCATCCTACTACCTTCTTGCCTTTATGGTTTCTGACGAAAAATCAGAACTTGTACAGAAACACATAGCTTTTTCATTTGCAGATTTCAGAACCTCTCCTTATTGTTGGCATTCAACAGTTTGAGAACTATGTGTCTGAGCATGGTTCTCCTCAAGTTTATCCTGTTTGGAATTTGCTGGGCTTCTTGAATGCATATATTCATGTCTTTCATTAAATTTGGGAAGATGTGTGCCATTATTTCTTTGAATAGTCTCTCTTCTCCTTCTGGAACTCCCACAATGTATATATTAGTAAACTTGATGGTGTCCCACAGGCTTCTTAGGTGCTTTTTTTTTTTTCCTCCATTCATCTGCCGAATGCAGAAGCTCTCCTGGTCCTTGGGTTGTCATCAGCACCATATGCTGCCCCTTTGCAGAACTGCTCTTTGCTAGGTTCCATCTCTGGCTGAGGACAGCATGTTTTCATCTTCTCCAGAATGTCAGATGCTATGGACACTGCGACCACCACTGGCCTACTCATTGTTGAGCTCAGCAAGACTCATGCCATGTCTGCCAAACTGAATTCAGGATTAAATTCTCCATGCCCATCACACCTGTTTTCCTCTCAGTGTATCAAGAAGGAACAGGCTTAGGGAGCTCCCTCTTCCATACCTTCCCAAAGTGCCCACCCTTCCTCGCCCAGAAACATCTCTCCACTCCACCCCTCTGAACACAGACCTGTCCTTGGTCTTCAGGAATTAGTGCATTATTACCAGCCTTTGTTTTGGAGCAGCCCCACACTCCACCCCATCACACCTCATCTCAGTCAGCAGGAGGGGTCAGGGTTTGCCCCATGGCCATTTCCAAGCCATTCTTCCTACTCCCGTTTGTCAAAATCTCTGCTTCTTTGAAGTACTTTTCCAGCAGCACCACCTCTCTCCCTTCTCATCTCTGTTGTCTCCCATCTCCCACATCACATCATTCATGGCAGACTCTGGCTTCTGCTTCCTAGTCTTCCTATCTGCCCCCAATCCTGCCGTCATCCAGGAACTTACAGGGTAATCTAGTCTCCCAACCTCCTTGTATCCAATGGCCTTTCTCCTCACCTCGGCCACCCATCCCCAAGATCATGGCTGGCACTGGGCATCTCCCCTAATTCTTCCACCTCTGAATCACTATGTCAAGCATCCTACTCTGTCTCCTGTCTTTCCAGGTTATTTGTTACTGGGGCAGATAAGGATACTGACCCTCCAGCAGCCAGCCCCCACTTCTTCCTCAGTCGTGCAACCCATTTTGTTCAGGCACGTGGCAGAAATGTACTCAGGGAACATGAGCTGCTGGCCCAATCCTTGCTCCCATTGCCAGGGACCTTGCTGGTGGCTTCTGGGGAAAAGGCCAAGGCTAGCTCTCAGGATATGTTCCTGCAAATTAGGAAAATACACCTTTCTGCAGGAAAACTGCCTTAAGAGCTCTATCAAGGTGCAACAACTGTTAACATGAGTGGTGTCCTTTAGAGCTCTGTAACTGTATTTGATGACCTCAGCTGGGAGATTTTCTGCTTGGTTAAAAAAGACAGATGACCATGGAAAGCCAGTCTCCCCCATACCTTCCTTCAGGATTTGGACACTGTCGTGAAGATGTGGTGCTTGGAGCTGCAACAGCTATTGTGCAGTCAGGATGACAAAGTGAAGAGAATCACAGAAAACTTTGACCTCACCTGGTGGCCAGAAGGGCTGCCCCACAGCACAGCTCCATGGGGTACTGCTTACTTCATAGTTTACATGAATGGTCTTGGAGGTCCTGGCTGCTGAAGTGACCAACTTGGATCCATGTACCTCTGGAATCATGGGTGATACAAAGCCAATGCCTTTAGTGGTTCCATAGCCACTGTGTAGTCATTACTTGTAATACATTTTTTTATTTGGGGGATTCATCACTTACGGTGTTTGAAGAAATAGCCAAATACAAAGTCGGGGAAAGGAAAGTACATATCTTGCTGTGCCAGAAAGCAAAAAAGTGTTCAAAGAATGGCAGTTATGTCAAAAACACACAGAAGCCAGCGGGAATGGCTCCCACTGGCCAAATCAAAGGCTTCTCCACTATAGTTTTTCTTTTCTCCTTTGTTATTAGTAAGTATTCTGTGGGGAAGTACTTTGTAACTGTGTTAATATTCTATTCCTCATTAAGCTCTTAATTGTGTTTTTTTTTTTATTTTTTTCACATGGGCAGGCACCGGGAATCAAACCTGGGTCCTCTGGCATGGCAGGCGAGCATTCTTGCCTGCTGAGCCACCGTGGCCCGCCCAGCTCTTAGTTTATTTGTGTATTCACATTTACATGAATTAATGGTTTCTAATATTATTTGATGGGTTATTCTTGTACTATCATTTTTGTTCGGATGCTCAAATTGCCCTTGAGTTAGCCAGTAGGAGCCCACTTAAGCCAGCTACTCTGTCATTTTGACATATCCCTGGACCCTGACATGTTTTAAAACTCTTTCTTGCTTTCTGGCACAGCAAGAAGTTCTAGATACATCTTATACTTTCCCTGCTGCGCACCTCCAGAACTGACCATTTCTCTAAGCAGTCCTAGTTCCTTTTCGACGAACATGATATTTAGAAGCCAAGATCTGAAATTGAGGTATGCCCTTGCCACTGGGGTGTCACTTCAACCAGCCTCACTCAATGGGCAGAACTAAGGAATATATGTTAAGTATATACATAACTTTATATGGATACACACATCTATAGTTCTATGTCTAACATATATATTTTGAAAATCATGAGTTCACGTTAATACTGCCAATTTCAGTCCAATGCCACAGAGTTCATTCTAGTTTCTTCCCCTTTATATTTACCTCCCTCTGCTGCCACCCCCTCTCTTGCACAGGAACTTTTTCTCCCCATGCGAGGCTGGCCCTAAGGGTGGAGGGGTGTTCTGCTCAAACTACCAAGTCACTGAGTCCTGATGTGGATGATGATAGCGCCCCCACTTCTCCACCACGACCCCTAACTTGCACACACATACACACACAATTTTTTGAAATTGCAACCACCTGGAAACACAGCAGACCCGGAAGTACCTAAATATCTATATTCTCTGTGGCTTCACCCAAGAAATTGATTAGAGCATGGAAGTTACATAATGAAGCTGCAGAGAGGCATGTGTTCACAGCCAGTCCTTGGTTGAAATAGGTGTTAGAAGGAGTTTGTTGGGAGGTGAGAGGAAGGCAAGTCAGAGGAAAGATGGAACATTCTGAGGAGGAAAGTTTGAGAGAGAAGACCAAAATTTTCAGCAGTGACTGAGGAAAGCCAAGATGAGACAGCTATAGGGAATGGTAGAAACTCTTGAATATTTATGTACTACACATGTTGAATGAATGAATAACCTTAGTACTTATCTATGGTAATGTACTATTTGACTTATCCCACTAATTGTCTGTTTCCACTAGAATGAGGCTCAAGAAGTGCAGAACTTTGGACCATTTGTTCAATTCTCGGTCCCCTAAATATACTTTAAGAGCTAAGTAAGTGTTGATGAATACACTTTTAAAAACATCTGTGGCAACAGGAAACTTTAAAGGGTTAAGCAGGGAACTGTCTAGTCCAATTCACTCTTGGTGCTCTGTGAAGAAGGAACAGGATGGGGTGAGACTGAGAGCAGGTGGGCCAGTCAGGAGGCTATCATAGTGGTCTGTAGTAGTTAGGTGATGTATTCTAGAAGTAGAATCACAGGTTTTAGTGATAGGATATCTAAAGGGATTTGAGAAAGAAGTGTCAAAAATGATACTACAGGTTCTAGCTCAGAAACTTCAGTTATTCGCATTGATAGCAGATACATTTGAATTTTTTTAACTTAAATTTACATACCCACTGGCACTTATTCATTCAACAAGTATTTAATAAGTACCAACCACACGCCAGTCTGCCACTGGTCTATGTGCTAAGAATATGGCAGTGGTCATTGTCCCTACCTTCAAGGAGCTTACAGTCTACGGGAATGAGTCAGACAATACATAGATAGTGACCAAAATAAAGAAGGATGATGAGTAAAAGGGATGGCCCTGCTATTTTATACAGGGTGGCATGGGAAAGTCTTTTGGAAAAAGTAAAGTTTGAACAGAAGATTTGAAGAAAGTGGGGTAATGAGCCAAGTGGAAATAAGGCATTCAAAATGTTTTCAGAAAAACAACAAACTGGGCGGGCCACAGTGGCTCAGCAGGCAAGAATGCTCGCCTGCCATGCCAGAGGACCCAGGTTCGATTCCCAGTGCCTGCCCATGTAAAAACAAACAAACAAACAACAACAAAAAAAAACTTCTGTGATAAAGTATTGGAACAAAACATTATTAAACACTCAGTCACGAGAAGCCAGACAATGCAAAGTGAAGACTGTTCCTTGGAAGAAGCAAAGAATTTCAAAGCAAGGGGAGTTTGGGTATGACTGGTTGATGATATATGAAAGACTAACTTCAGAACTACCGACAGAAAGCAATCAAAAATTTCTAGCTGACTTTCAAGTTGATTAAATTCTACTAATATATGATTCAATTAAGGGAAAATTTATTGAGTTACAACAAACAGGAAATACAGACAAAATCCTGATATTTTTGTATTATCACTAAATTGCATTTTTATCATAAGCATGGGATAAAACAATAGTCTGACACAACAATGCTCTGCGTAAGCCCAATGGGCAAAAACAATTCAAAAGGCTCTTTAGGCTTAGACTCCTAAAGAAATTGACGTGTAGTTAATAAAGGGGAAAAAATATATACTCTGTATTTGTATAAATACACACACACACAAATATTCAGCTTTATCCTCACTGTTCCCCACCCCCATTGTCTGTCTTTAAATCAGTATAGCTTACAACTGAGCTTCCTCAATCAGGACCTGCAATGTCCCAAAGAAGGGCTGCTCCTTCAGCTAGGCATGTAATTAAGAGGACAATGGGGAATTTAAAAAAAAGAAGACAGGGAGCAACTAAACTGCAATGCCCATGCACGAGTGAGAAATAAACCTTGGTTGTTGTATGTCATTAAGATGGGGGTCAACTGTTAGTTTATCATAGTCTAGTTGATAGAGAAAGACACCATGCCTCAACCCTAGGAATACAGTTAGTCTTCCCCTCTTCTGCTCCATCCAGTTCAGGACCCCCAAGTCCCATCCGTATTTCTGCACCATCACCATCTTCCTCCCTTCACTCAAACTCCCACTAATCCGCACACCGCAGTTATGTTAACCTTTCTAAACCACAAATGCGATCGTGATCACTCCCCTGCTCAGAAATTACCAATGGCTTCCAGAAGTACTTCTCCCTTTGTAGTGAAGAACCCAGAAAGCCTGAGGCATGAACAAGATTCTGGAAACCACAACCCAGGCCAAAATAGCTTCTATAAGATTTTTATTATGCTCACATACTTTATTTTTTAAATGACAAGTTTACACATTAATCCAAAACACATACCAAAGCTCATTATGATGAACATATATTTGGTCTCATCTACCATCAAAATTAATTTAGGAATTCTGGAAATGACACCATGCCTTTTCTATGGCTTTTGCACATCCAATAGCAGACTAAGAAACTGTCCAGAGTGAAGTTACCTCAAAAGAAGTATAGGCTTATAAAGATGAATAAACCCTGCTTGCCTCTTCCACTTCATCTCCCACAACTACCTCCACATTCTGAAGTTCCAACTCACTGGCCATCTCCTGTGGGCTGGAACTCCCCAGGTGTTCACTCACATTGCTTCCTGTGCCCCATATACCTTCACTTATTTCTACTTTCAGAAGTTGTACTCAATATTCAAGGCCAAGTTAAAACACTTGCTCTAAAAAGAAAGACTCCCTCCTCAGTGTTCCCATAAGAGCACACTCTATTGCTATTGCTATTTGTTTCCATTTCTGTACCACACACCACATGCCAATCCATGAATTACTTTTATATTCAAAATACTTTGCCCAAAATAGGGAGCACATCACATTCCCACGGACTGAGTGACTAAACATGCTTGCGCTGCCAAAAAGCAAGAGTTTGGCCAGAAGTTACTTTCTTCTTCTTTTTTTGCATGTGCAGGCACTAGGAATAGAACTCAAGTCTCGGGCTTGGCAGGCGAGAATTTTGCAGCTGAGCCATTGCACCGCCCCGGAAGTTAATTTCTTTTAAGAATGGAAGCGTTTTATCATCTCTTCCCTATATCATCTTCCAAAAGTAATTTTCCCTCACAGAAAAAGGCTTACTGAAAGCCTCATAAACTACAGCAGTTTACCCCCTTTTGATGATGACAACACTCAGATAAGAATATCCATTTCAAAAGAAATTTATTTATAACTCTTTAATTGATACACAGGGGATTTGGCCATCTGAACAAAAAAAAAAAATTTCAAACAAAGGCTCTCTAAATCTTGTTTTTCAAGGCAAACCAACACACTCCATGTTTGATTTTGCCCTCAACTCCATCAGGTCTATTACCCTGATGAACTAGAAAGGACTTTATGAGCCCTAATGATGCTTTTTCCTTTCTCCAGACTCTCCACACTTTTGTAGGTTGTCTCTTTAATGCTATACTCTGAAGCCCCTATAATGTGTTGAGGGCATCACAATGGTGAAGCACACCCCATCATTTTATTCAAACTTCTATGTCATATAAAGTGAGCTAGGTTGTCTAAATAAACTCACCTGACAGAATACACAATATATATCAGACCATGTGCTACACAACATAGCTCTCCTCCCTTGTTTCATACAGGAATTAAAGTTTCAAAATATTTACAAATCCATCTTCCATCTTCAACAGTCTTCTAGTTCTTCCCGGTCTGATCCAAAGCAATCTCGTTTATACATTCTTCACCCGATGCAACCCAGCAGTGCTTCCCACTGCACCTCTAAAGTTGGAAGATTCTGATCGCAAGTCTTCACATGTTCCGAAGTTCCAGAGACCAATCAGGTCACACAGGTAACAGTAAAGATACTAGGTCATGCCCAACATTTCAAAAACACAGCAAAACAACAGAATAAATGTGACCACTGAAACAACTTTTGATTAAGCCCCATTCCCCTCATGAGAGTATTTCTCAAACGAAAATTATTTTTACAGATTCAATTACATCTGACAATACAAACCTGTATCAAAGTCATCAACCACCGACCGTGAAGGAGACTGTTACATGGGGGTAAAAAACATTCAAAAACAAAACAGTAAAAATGACAAGCTGTTTCAATTTCTTCAAGTCCACTCTTACCCGCTGACCAGAGTCCATCAGCTGTGAACCTAAAGCACAATTGGAAGAAATTTACCATCAAGACATTCTGAGTCTCAGATTTCCATATCCTGATGTTTAAAAACTTTTACAAACATCTAAAGAATGTCACTTCTTACAGACAAGGTGCTGTCACACACCCGTCTTCCAGAAAAATCAGGAAATTTCTATCTCTCTTTGCCTGTGTTCTCACCCACCCTCCCCTATTTTGCTCTAACAGCCTGGTTCCCCGCCTCCCCCTTCCTTAGCGCGGAGGCAGGTGTCTCCCCGGCGACTGTACTACCACAGCTGACGCTTATGTGTCAAGAAAACGAACTTTTACTTTTCTCTATTACCAGAGCGGGAGGGGCAGCTTTACAAAACAGTATCTACCAACAGCTAACCAAACGAACGCATTTATTTTCCCCGTCGCCCCCATTCCCCATATTTAATGCGGCAAAACTGGGGGATCACTCCTAGAACGTTACCATTTTTAGAGGATGCTGTTTAATCGTGCTATGACAATTACCGAAACATCAATCCAGCTCCCGCCGGAGGCCGGCCACACCGCCACTCCCCCTTCAAGACGACTCGCTCTTCTCTATTCGCCAGACTAGCTCGACCAACATCTCTGCCATCTTCGCAATCTCTTTAGCCTTTTCCTCGGCCTTCTCACACAATTCCGACACTCTCTCATCGGCGTCTCCACGTGGGTTCTGCACGTGATTCAAAGCGCTCTCTTCCGACGCCTCCACCTGGGTTTTTATTTGGATGAGCATATTGTCCATCTCCCACAACTTGCTCCTGGTCCTCAAATACGCTCTCCCGTGCTCTCGTATGAGAGATGCGATGTCCTCCCGCATCTCGTTGATGACTGGAAGCAGGAACTGCTCGAAGTCTTCCTCGGGTTCCAGCAATTCGACCTCCTCGGGGGCTTCCACCTCTTCGATGTCCAAGGGCCGCATGTTCTCCTGCTACCCCTTCAGAACCGCAGTATCGACGTCCTCCTCACGCGCGCCCCTCGGGGAGGGCTGATCACGTCGCTGCCGGACTGCAAACCGTGACCAGTATTCCCCGCTTACCCTTAAAACGCTTCCTCCGCTGAAACCCTTCGATTCGCAGCAGGGACGCAGAGAACGCCTCGCAGAAACGCAGCGAAGCGGCCCACAAAATGGACTCGCCGCCGTCAACCGGCGCGCTGCGTGTTTGCGGCCCTTTCACGACACGGCTGCGGCCCTTTACGGTCACGCCTCCAAAGAGCTCAGGGCTTGGGCGCGCGCACGTAACAGGATCGCGGGTGCGCGCATGCCCGCCTCTCCGTTCTGCCGGTGCCCGCTCCATCCCCTCGGGGGGACAGGAGGACGAAAGAGGTTTGCTCGGCGCGTCAGAGGCGGCTTCTGTGGACGGATTTTACTCTTTTAAAACAATAT
Organism: Myrmecophaga tridactyla; assembly: GCA_004026745.1. NCBI lineage: Eukaryota > Metazoa > Chordata > Mammalia > Pilosa > Myrmecophagidae > Myrmecophaga > Myrmecophaga tridactyla. The sequence goes on along the minus strand of PVIY010022984.1, from coordinate 1,457 downwards.
ATGTTCTCGGGCCATGCTTTTATTATTAAAATAATAAAACAGTATATGCAAAAGCAATCCCACACCTCCACCCCTCCCCGTATTTGGATAAGACTCCTTGGTGTCCCCAGCATTCGACGGGGGCCGAGCAAGCACTGCTCTAAAGTGCTTAAGTTACGTTGAATGAACTCACTTAACCCTCACAACAAATCCCTGAGATAGGCCCATAGTACAGGTGGGGACCTAACTAAAATCCAAGCTCGTGGTCAACATTTGAACCCCGTGCAATTTGGGTCCACAACCCCTGTTCTGAGCTACCGGGTTATGGTCCCTCGCTGGGACAAAGCCCTTCAGCCAAAATCCGTGGATGCTGATAGCCCCTTTCATTTCCCTCTTCTGTACTGGGGGGATTTCTCTTTGGCTGCCTAGGTTACTATGCTCCGTTTTTTTGGTCTCTCTTCATCAGACCAAAAGCTCCCCAAGGGAAAGGTTCACTTTTGGTTCAGTTCTGCGCTCAGCCCCTGCCGGCAGCCTGGCATCAGGTAGGGCCTTTGAGAATGTTTAAGAGAAAAGGAATTTCTCCCTAAATTATCAAGTGCCTCCGTGAGACTGTAGGCTCCTGGAGGGCGGTACTGGTCTTGCTCACCTGTGTGCCCACCACCAGCAGGACCTAGCAAACAGCTGAGTAACGTTGCTTTAATGTTCATTGACCATGTGATTTGATCACTGAAAGTGTGTCATTGTGGGATGGATGAAGTACATTTCTAGGCTTGTTCACCCAATGTCACACTTGGAGTAATTTGGGGAAATCCTGCTTGCTTGCATGCTAAAGATAAGAGCATCAGTTTTCCAGTCCAATTAAGGCCAGTGATCCCAGTCTTCCTATCTGTCGGTGGTGAGAGGTGTAAGTGAAACAACGTGCATGCAAATGTTTTGCAAACATCAAAGTACTAGCAGATGTAAGTGTGCTTGTGTATTATAACTGTGCTCGTGTAAATTGTAGTGCTTGATATCAAAGATTTTGGAGTCAGAGTAATCCAGAATTAGCTCTAATTCTTCCAATTATTTGCTCTGTGGCTTTGGACAAGCTGGATAACCTGAACATACCTCTCTGGGTCTCACCTTCCCCCTCTTATCCTAAGGTGGGCATTGAGGAGAGTGATTCCTAAGTAGGGGACCATGTGGCATGGTTTGCCCAATATTTTAAAACTCATGTCCTGATGTGATAATTCCCTACTCTAAAAAGTTTCTTGGTTTGATAAATTAGCCTTTATTAAGATTATGAACTGCTGTTCATCAAAAGACACTATCAAGAGAATGAAAAGGCAAGACACAGAGGGGAGAGAGAGATTTTCAATAAATATGTCTGACAAAGAATTCATACTAAAAAATATCGAGAACTACAACAGATCAATAACAAAAAGTTAATTATTAAATTGGCAAAAGACTTGAGCCAGGATTTTATTGAAGAGGACATC
>PVIY010022983.1:0-39997 GCA_004026745.1 Myrmecophaga tridactyla | reverse complement strand
GGTCTTTCTCTTCCTGTGTGAAAAGCTTTAAAGTCTCTCCAGGCCAATCTTCAGTAAGTCACATACAAGTTTGCCTTTGTTAAGTGCTCTTTCATGTATGTCTATAGCTAATTTCATCTTAATACTTTTGAAGTAAGAGACCCTGCTGGTGCCACCTTGCTTCTCATAATAGTTATAATGATAATATTAGCTAAAACCCATTGAATTCCAATATGTGCCAGGCACTGTTTAAACACATGCCATGTATTTGCTAACTTAATCTTCACAGCAACCCCATAATTAACATTATACCAAATTTGTGTGAGAGAAAATCAAGACAGAGAGAGTTGAAATAATTCGCCCAATTTCATGCAGCTAGTAGGTAGTGGGGCTAGCATTTAAACTTAGGAAGTTGGTTCCTGAGTCGGTATACTTCATCAATATATGATAATGCCATGCACAGACACTAGAAATCATGAAAATATAGCACACACTAGATATTCATTTGAATGGACTGAATGAAGGAATAAGAAAAAATTAAACCGTGTAGCAGCAGTTCTACGGAATTTCTGTGCAGTTCCCTAGAAAGCCCCCAGGTAATTATAACTGAAAGGACACTCATTACCATTAGCAGCTTGTTTTTCTGGTTTCTGCCTTTCTGTGGCTTGCTTTCATATTTCCCATGCCCATCGAATCTTTCTCTGCTTAATCCTTAAGTTTTGTAGCTGGGTATCCATCTGCCTTCAAGCAAATTCCATAGAGCTCCCATCTAACCTACTTAACTTGTAAGGCAATCATTACTATTACAAAACTGAAAACAAAACAAATTTAAACTTAACGTTCCTAGGAAAAGCAAGACTTTGTGTAGGTTAGAAGGACTCTGTTTTCCGAGCTTTAAAAGAATGTTCTTTCTATATGTCTTCTAATAATTTCAAACAATAATAAAAAAGAATATTAGTTAAGCTATGATAAAATGAAGCTTCATATGACTATTTTTAAAATAGTAGAATAAAAGTAATATGAAGTAGTGAATTCTACCTTGACTTTATAGTGAGACTATCTGAAATCTGAAATATTCTTGGATACTTTAATACCTAATTCCCAATATGGTTGCCAGTGTCTGTTTACTTCTTCACAGTTTGCACAGCCACCTGTACCGACTACCTTTCATATTTCTGTAGCTCTGGGACTGTTACCAGCAAAGGTACAAAGTAAGGTCTCTATGACACTTAGAGACCTTTTTCTGAAGAGAACAAAGAATAAAGCATGAGACAAAAAGGATACATCTCCGTGACAGTTTCCACAGTCTAAACTAAAGAAAAATATTTCCGCTTTCAGTGCCAATGGATGCAACTTTGAGCATGAAGTAAGTTTGGAGGGACTATCAGAGACTAACTGCCCTAATTTTCTGAAAGGCATCATAGAATAGATCTATATAGATCCTCCTGACCCAAGACTGCCTGAGTTAATAATCTTGGCTCTCTTGCTCTTAGGCTGTTGACCTTGGCAATTTAGTTTACCTTAATCTCTATTGTAAAAATGAGGGTGATAGCAGTACTGGCCTTATAAGGTTGTTCTAAGGAGTAAACATGCTAATGCTTGTAGAATGTCACTAAGCGCAGTGACTGGTACCTTGTAGGCACTGTATAAATGTTTGCTAAACACACAACTAGAGCCCTGCTGCCATTTTCCTCAGGATACAGTCTATGCTTCAGTAGAGCTGACATAGTTCTAACCGAATGTAAAGATACTTTAAGGTTTAGTTAGTGTTTGAAGCCTTATCATGAATAGATGCAAATGTCTGTCATTACTTTTTGCAATAGTGATACTATGCTCATAGACTCCCATTACATTTTCATGGATATCAAGAAGTTGGCTGACATGATACTGAAAATTATTTATTCATTCCTTCATCAGATATTTGTGGAGCATCTACCATATGCCAGGAATGCATGTGATTATTATTTGAATCTTAAATTTGCTAAAGATGGATATTTTACAATGCTCTTTAGGTTTTTTTCTCCACCATATAATCACTTTGCAAGTTCATTTTCATTTAATTTAATTCTTGGGTTTAATGATTATCTACTAAGTTTCTGACACTAAACGAAGAATTTTGTGAGGAATATAATGGATAGGACAAGTCTTCACTCAAAAAATAATTAGAATTCAACAAAACTGTAAGTCAAAGAATATGACTAAGAACTAAAAGTAATAGAAATAATCAAAAGAGAGTGAGAAGAATATAAACCTGGGGGAGAGAAGGTCCTGAGGTATGCTCTGAAGTTGGGGAGGATTTAGATAGGCAGAGGCAAGTCATCGTGGATGGAGACAGCAAAATAAGAAGAGTTCTGTGTGGAAAGGAACATGGTTTGACTGGGAAAGAGTGACATAGCCTCATAGCACCTTGCACTGTCTTCTCACCTAATATGGTATTTTATATTTGTAGACTTGTAAAAAATGTTAAAATAACTCTTACTGATGGGAGAACATATATGTGAAAGAGAAAAAAAGATGATGCTACAGAAACCATTCATTCATTTGTTCATCCATTTACTCATCAATTTGACAAGTATTATTGAGCATGTAATATGTTATATGAGCTAGACTCTAGAGATATTTCAGTGATGAAAAAAGATAGATTCTCTGGTTTTAGAGGCAATATAAACTAGTAGGATCAGACTATAGAACATTTCAAATACCAAGTTAAGGAGCTTGTCTATTATTTAAAATCTAATGGGGAGCCATAAAAGATTTTAAGGAAAGTTTTAGGATTAATCAGAATAGATACAGACTAGAGATATGAACATTAATTAAGAGTTTATTGTAATAACTCAGGTGTTATTTGCTGAGAGCCTGAACCAGGGCGGTGTCAGTGTCATGGGAGATGAGAAGAATATGAGACTTTAAAGGGTGTACTATTTAGAGACAGATTCCAAGGTTCAAGTACAAAAGTTCAGGCCCTAATGGCTATTTACAAGGGTCAATTAACCTTCTGTCCTATTGGAATAGACAGTGACTATGTGGTGAATTTTGAAGATCCAGTGAATCACTCTATCAACCACTTCTCTGCACTTTGTCACCTGTCCAAACTCCATCCATTAGGAATTCACTGACACAACAGTCCCTTCAAAAAATGATTTTGAGGAAGGTCCTAGGTGTGGTTTTGTGGAAGAAATGGAGTGTTAAGGCAATTGGGAGCATTGGGCTGAGATAAGGGGTGGTTCTCAGGTTTTGTGGTGTTAGCTTAATAAGATAACTGATCTTTCACACCCACCTGAAGTTGCCCACAAGAAAAAAATAGGAGTTTTGGCAAAGAGTGCACCTTAAAGGGAGGTTTATGGAGATTGGGGGTGTAATAATGGAAGACTTTGGGCACCTGTGTGAAGACTATTTGCTGGTGGGGAGTATAAGATAGGTGTTTGAACAGTGTAGAGGGGAATGGAATGAAAGAGAGAGGGATTGTGATGAACCCCAGTGAGGGGGTGGAGAGAGAGTAGGTGCCACAAGCACACTTTTCTTATTTTTCAACGTAGCACGGGGTAATAAGTCTCTGATTGATGCATGCTCCTCATTCTTTATTACTACTTCAATCACTTCCATTTCTCCCAAATATTCAACTCCAATCCCTTCGTTTTTAGGAGGTGACACCGACTCCTATTTACATAGAAAACAGAAGCCATGGGATGGTATCCTCTATCTTCCTGATACTAAATGAACAAATCTAAGTATATCTACACCATCTTATCTTCCTTTCCCTCTGCTTGCCTTCACTTGTACTTTTGATCTTATCCCTTCCAGGCTTATCAAGAATTTATCAATGATCTCTTCTTTTTTTGTATATATAACACTTACCTTTCAATGGAATCCATCTCATTGGTTTCTAAATACTCACAAGCCACCCATTAAAAAAATAAAACAAACACTTTCATTGACTCTCAACCTTCTTCAGCTGCCTTATTTCACATCTAAATTTCTTGGAAGAGTTATCTTTGCTGGTGTCATTTATTCCTTACCTCCAAGTCACTTCTCTATCCATCCTAATCTGGTGTTTGGTCACCCCATTCTACCAAAACAGTTCTACTAAGGACATAAAAACTCACATACAAGAGACATGTTTTTTTAATTCTCAATTTATTATCCCCGTCAGTTATATTTGTAACTCTTTACATGTTCCTTCTTAAGTGCCCTGAATTTTTCCCCCTCTTCTCTACCCACCTGTTCTTTGATCTTTAATCTTTCTCAATGCTCCATTATGGGCCTTGCCTGGTCTCACTTTATTTTTCCCCGATGTACCTCAATCTTTACTTGATGATTCACAAATGGTATTTCAAGCTTAGGCATTGTTTCTCTTCGCTAGATCCATATACATATACGTGAATGTCTCAAAGATGCCTGAAATTCAACATGATTTGGATCATACTAATGATCATTCTTCATAGTGCTGGTGTTTGTCCACTGTATTGGTATCACAATCATTGAATTGTAAGGTAGAAGGCTAGAAATCATCATGACATCTCTATTTTCCTCACCATCCATTTTCAATCTATCAAGTTCTGCTAATTTTATTTCCTTGGGGTTTTATTCTGGGGAGAACCAACTCCCAGTCCTGGCCCAACTCTCTTCTCTGTCCACCTGTGACTCCATCTTGCATTGAGAAGGAGCTTCTTATATGTACTATTTGTAAAACATTGCCATGGCTCACGATCTCATCATCTGTTGCTGGATTTTTCTATTGGTTTCTTGAATGGTCTTCCTACATACACTCTTATCCTTTCTAGTCTTTTCCCCACACTGCAGCCAGATAATTTTTTTCTGAAATATAAATAAGATCACATCATTGAGCTAATAAAGTCATTTACATCTTCTTGAAAAGAATAAAGATGAAAATTCTTACTGTAGTTAGGAAAACATGCAAAGCCATTTTCTATTATCATATCTCTTCTCAGCTCTCTATCTTTTCTCAGTGGTTTCTGTTTTCTTCCTTTTTTTTTCTTCATGCTCTTTCTTTTCTCAAACAACTGCACATGCTGCTCCCTCTGCTGGGAAGTGTAATTTCTTCCCTCATTACTCATGTTCATTTATAAAAATGTCTTGTCCCCAGGAAAGTCCTCTTAGATTCCAAGGCACATGGTATTGCTAAATGAATACCACTTGAATCAGGAACATTGTTTCATCACTAAATATTCAGATAATCTACTGAATATTTTGTCAATCTTAGATAAACTTGTTCTACATGGAAGTTTTGGGGCTTTCTATAAGGTCAATAATTTTCTTTGGAGCTTATCATAGTCAAATATCCACTTTTCCATCCTTAGCTTTGCTTTTAAGCCCAAATAATTGCACTTCTGCTTTTCGTTTCTTTCCTAACATTCTTGCACGAATGGAGGGGGCTAAACTGTTTTTTATTTTCTTTCTGTATTTTGCTCTTTTAGCAAACATTGAGAGGTTGCACATTCTCTACCATCCTTATTTCATCAATCTTTGCCTACTCATTCCGTTTCTCCAGGATGCTTTCTTAACAACCAAAATGTACACAGAGAATGTAAATTTGAAGCTTCACAGTATGTTAAATTACATAGGTAGCTAAAGAGGTGAAAGCCCATGCATCTTATCTATGCATGAGATTGCTTTTGGATTTAGAATTTCTTCTCCACTACTTCTCTATTATTAGAGGAGTACCCTGTATTCTATATGTACACTAACATACAACATTGCATTATAATGATCTTTCCATGTATCTTTGTCCCCTGTTAGACTATGGATTGTGTCTTATTAATTTTTCATATCTTCAGAGCCTAGAAAAAGCTTACTCCATAGCAGGCATTCAATACATTCTGAGCATGAATGAAACACCAAGTGGTATTACTTTTTAAAAAAAGTATAGAACATTACTTTCTGGATTGTGCCTTGTCGGCTAGAATGATGTTCTTAAATAAATAGTGGTGTTTGTTGATGTCAGGGCAATGTTTACTTTTAGATACTATCATTTCCTGATGTGCATTTTTTTGGCCAATTTTTAGTGTAACTGCTGAGAGAAGTTTGAACTCATCAATACAGCCATTTGCCTGTAAGACATTAAATTCTGAGAGGCTAATTTGTATGGTTTTAATGGATCAATATATATCTTGGATAAATGTTAATTTGCAAATTGGATTGTAATATAATTGTATGTATTTTATTTAGTAATTGAAATTTTTGTTGCTAAATATTATAGAAAGGCTTCAATTGTGGATCAGGACACTTTCTGGAAAGAGAATGCCATTGGCAGCATTATATGTTTCCCTGAAATTAGTTCTTTATTCTATTTAAATGTATATATTTTTGTTACCACACTTTATTGTTAAATGAACTAGTTTCGCTGAGAGAATCTTAAACCCATAAATACTATTCTGATGAAATAACTTTATTCTTTTCAATGTCTATTCAATTAAAAACTAATTTTTAACAATTCAAATGCTTATATATCCAACCATATTGTAAAGATAATGTTGAAAACATTTCCATTATATAGTTTATTATAATTAGGCTAGAGATGATTTTCTTTCTCTCAAAAAAATATAGGCCGATGATTTATTTGAAATTTTTCTTAAAAGTAACACTTTTTTTGGAAAAAAAATGCATTTTTTTATGTAAACCCATATTAGTGGCTTGAAAAAATTGAAAATTCTAAGTCTTAAGTTCCAAGGTGCAGTTAAGGAGACAGTTTTGTGAAGTTTTAGCTAAAGATTGGCACTCAGAGGATACAAAGCATTTAACAAATTTAAAGTTTTAGAAAGCATCAAGGACAAAAATTTTAAACTTGATCCACTGGATTTCAACACAGGAATATTTTAGTTATTCAACCTTTGTTGTTTTATAGGAGGTTAAAAAAGTTAATCTTGTAATTTTGGATTTCAACACAGGAATATTTTAGTTATTCAACCTTTGTTGTTTTATAGGAGGTTAAAAAAGTTAATCTTGTAATTTAAATTTAACCTTATTTTTAGGTAGTGTCTCTTGAATTACATTTGGTAAGTTTAAAGACTATGAATAGACTAATCAGCGCTAAACTCCCAGCAGTGGGTTCACTTCAGTTTGATTTCCATCTGTAATTATCACTGAGAAAAGAGATAAATATTAATGCCAATTTATATTTATAGGCACTATTTGTTGTTAATGTAGATGAAGAGTGAATCAGCATGGGTTGTGGCATTTGCTACTTTTTTTCTTGGACTCAAAAAACTTGCTAAAAAGATATGGAAAGTGTCATTTTACTTCATAGTTCAGACACATTTATATAGCATTTTCATTTCTTAACTACATTAAGCTGAAATAGATATTGAGTAATGCCTGTGTAGCCGATACATGGCTCAGAAATGAATAAGCTCTCAAATTTGATCACAATTCTCCCTGACTTACTATATTATTTCATACTAGTTGGGACCTTTCCTCTATCTCCTTCAATAAGACTGTCCAATTGGAAACATGGAATCACATAATGTTCAAAGTAGAAGGGCTCTTAAAGATAATTAAATCTAACCCCCCTCCACGAAAAAGATAATTTAAACTAACTTGACCCAAAAGTCATGAAGATAGATAGACAGACAGGTTTTTTAAACTATAAACTCTTAGTTTAAATATCTGCATTTACTCTCATGCCAAAATCTTTTCATGACAGAATATTTAGGGAAACCAAAAACTGTGTATTCATTCCTCTCAGAGAAGTATGTACGTGAAGAATTAATATCAGAAGTTTTCACAGAATAATGTAGGAATACTTTGGAAATCCACAAAAATGCAAGTGTTAAGGTGTTTCTTATTAAGATGAATTTTAAGCATGCAGGTAGAGTTTTAAGAATTAAATGTTTTATTTCTCAACCACCTACTAATTAAAAAACTACATAGCATGCTGTACTGTAAGGAAGTTCTTTTGGATATTTTAAATTTCATAGTTAAAATCTATAGACTCTGGATTAAATATAGGAAAAGCAATTCAATTTTCTATTTAATCATGATGAATTTGAAATTTTCCTGCATTTACCTTTGTATTACAATATAATATTCAGTGCATACAGATGGAAAGAATAATATATATTTTTCATTTATTAAAAGAAAAAAATATGCTGATAGTATATGTCTGAGGGATGAAGCCTGAATCTTGGAATTAGCAACATAGTTAAATTCAGTGATAAGGATTGCATGTTTAATTAGCTTTCCATAGGGACTCATACAAGGAAAAGACTAGAGTTGGGCACTGACTTCAAATAAATGATGCTCACTTTTCTAGGGAGTTAAAAGAAAAGTTGACATTATTTATGTGAGAAAGAATTCTTATCTTGGTCTTCTTTTCCAATATAGGTTTTTTGGTATTAAACAAATGAATTTCTCTAATGGAAATAATTACATAGGGATAAATTCTTTTATTCCTTTTCATCTGTGGCCTGAAAGAGAAATCTGGCAATATTAGTCAGTACTCCCTTGAGCCAAATAAAAAATATCTATTTACCTATATGTCTGTCTGTCTATCTATCTATCATACCATCTTTATGATATGATCTAATCTCCTTTTCTGTACTTGATTATTTAATTAGTACTCATAACTGAAAATGAAAAAAAGGAAAAGAAAATCATAGAAAGTGCATTTTTTTCCAATCACGATTGAGTAGGAAAAATAATGCTTCCCTTGAGTATTTATTATTACATGAGCTTATTTGTTTCATGGGAAAATTGGACTGACAATTTTGGTTGATTTGTTTTTTTGTTAAGTGAAATAACTGGTTTGATACTAATTACGATTCCATAGTGTTAGAGAGAGGCAATTTTCCTATTGGTTGAAACCAGTGTTTCTCCACCTTTAGAATGAAAGGGCAAAGATAAAATAGCCTTTCAGAGGGAGAGATCAGAATTTTGGGTTGGGAGCATGAAGACGGAAGTTTGAAAAAGCACTTTTAAAATTACCATTGTTTTGAATTGTTTTCAATCACCACATTAAATTTATTTTGAAATATAAAATAACAAAGAATAATGTGATTTTTCTATTTATTAAAAGGCAGACAGGAAAAAAGTGCAAAATAGGAGTGAAAGGAATATGGTGCTTGGTGAAGAAGGTCTGGGATTGTCATATCTCTAGAGGTGAATCAGGGCTCAACCTGCTCCTGCGTATATTATTATGGCAAGGATCATCATTACTGCCATTTGGGTCCATTTTATGTCTTATGTCTTAACTGAAAATTCCACGACAGATACCCATCATTTATTTAAGTGTTCTGTGGCAAGACCTGAATCATACATGGGCCAGAGTTGGGATGGAAACGTGGAACTTCTGAATATCTATTCTGGTTGTTATTGCTGCTATGGCTATTTCTCATTTTACATCTCAGGCAACATCAGCGTTTTCAGACAAAACAATTTTAGATGAAAAAGACATGGAAGGGCTCTAGTGTGTGTGTTTTTAAGTTTTCATTACTTCTGGATAAAAATATACTTGGATCTAGTAACAGATGCAATTCAGAACTTAGCTCTTTTGACATATGTTATTTCCAAGCTAAATCACTTAAATTTTTGCAAATATTGGAAACTAAAATGTTCAAATGGGGAATCAAAGATAAAGAATTTGGTAATGAATAATACATACAAACCATTTAAACTCTTACCTAAAATTTGGTAAGATGTTTTATATAACTTTAATGAATTGGCAAAGTCGTGTGGAAAAAAGAGTTCCAGATGGCAAACATACGCAAGGGATTTAGTTAAACAATTTTTTTTTTTGCAAGGATGGTATGAATTTTGTAATCAGTTGGGAGCCAATGAAATAAAGGTAAGTCTAGTTAATTATCTACAATTATCGGTTAAAGAAGTATATTAGTGCTAATGTCCCTATGTTCGTCCTACCTTTCTCTTCTATCAACTCCCACAAGCCTTTGGCACAATGAAGTGGGTAACCTTAATTTCCCTTCTCTTTCTCTTCAGCTCTGCTTATTCGAAGGGTGTGTTTCGTCGAGATACACGTAAGAATTCTTTTTTTAAAATTATTCAACATTAATTTTATCTTATCAGTAAAAGAAATTTCAGGAAACCCTGTATCTTTAAAGACTTAAGGTTTCTTTTAGCATTTACTTTTAGGATATGATATTTCATATTTGTGAACCTTTAGGCGGTTATCTTATTAATATGTTTCCTTTTTAAGATTTTTGGTGAAAAAAGTGGTAAGAGTTGTTTAGTAAGTAATTTTCTTTTTCATGTGACAAAACCTTAGGCAGGGTGGTTTAAACCTCACAGAATAGAATTGGAGATAGAATTCATAATTCCAAATTCCCAAAGGCCCCATCCACTGCGCCATGCTTTATAAAAAATCAAAACCTGTTTTTAATTTTATAAATAGAACTTGGTTTAACATTTATTTTCATCTCAGACAGTCCTCTCAGTAGTTATTAATAGGCACTACAAGAACATTGGACTTTATCCAAGTTGGAGTATGAAACAATAAAAATTAATGATTTTTTTCAGATATTATCATTGATGATTGAATAATTCTTCAGTTTGAATGCAGAGAACTATTTCACTATCATCTTTAGAAATCAGAGTCCAATATTTCGAAGCAAATGAATAGCCTAAAATGAATGTAGTGAAATGTAAAAAGTGGCATGATAACAGTTGTTTTCTCCTGTGTTTAAACAAATCTTGTGTTGTCCTTCCCCCACCCCCCACCCCACTAGACAAGAGTGAGATTGCTCATCGGTTCAAGTATTTGGGAGAAGAAAATTTCAGAGGCGTGTAAGTGAAAATATTGAAGAGTCAAATTCAATGTTTTTCAGAGCATTGGTTATTCCTCTGGAGTCCTTGGATGCCCCTGTCATCAGTGTCCATACTCTAAAACAGTACTCTCAGTAGAACTTTCTGTACTGGTGGAAATATTCTGTATCAGTGCTGTCCAACATGGTAGCCACTGGCCACATGTGCCTATCAAGAACTTTCAGCATGACAAGTACAACTGAGAAGCAAAATTTCAATTTTATTTAGTTTCAACTAATTTAAAATTTAAATAGTCACATGTGACTAAGGGTTACTGTATGAGACAATCCAACGCTGGAATTCGTATGTAACCTGCCTGGTGGAAAGGACTTTAATATATGGTTCCTCTGGCATTTTAATTAAACCTCCTTTACATATAAGATTTCTCAAGAGCATTTTACTATTTTGTTTAATCTAGTGAAAAATGAGAGAATAGCTTATTTTTTAAAGGTTGATCTCATCCTATAGTCATTTGTAGAATAAATGAGGCGTGTATCTGTGGTTTCTGTTTTTTGTTTGTTTATATTAAGTAATTCCAAAGGCCTGTGTAAAGCTACTAGTCTTGATGATTCAATCTGTTTAGAATACAGTTTGCTTGCTTGCTCTGTGCATGCATACCTACTGACATGCACACACATATTTTTAAACACACCCTCTTCGCCTAGAAAATCAGATATGCCTAGTTAGGTCTCAGATAACACAATATGAGCTGGCTTTCTGGATAATACTGAGAAAGATGTATAAAATATAGTACATGTACAGATACATGGTTTGCTCCCTAGTATATTTATATTGAATTTACATTATGCTTCATTTTTCTGTGTCTTCTGTTTTAGGACATTGGCTACCTTTTCTCAGTTTCTCCAGAAGACCTCATTTGAAGATCATATAAAATTAGTGAATGAAGTAACTGAGTTTGCAAAAACATGTGTTGCTGATGAGTCAGCTGAAAATTGTGATAAGTCACTTGTAAGTACATTTGGATTTTGAAGATTTTTTTTACTTTAAAATAATCCTGAATTTTCTCAATCATTACTAAATAACCAGGTTACTAAGAACATTTTAAAGCAAGATCCAATGCTAGATATAGACTGATAAGTCCTTGTTTCTTCAATGATAGAGGCCCTCTAACTATACTCACAGCTTTAAAAACATTTCTTTATTGATACCACACACACAGCCATTATAGTGTATTTCACGGCAAACTGTTTTTTTGTAAAAATCTCTTCAAAATTTGACATTTGGTTTCTTTTTATAGAGGCTAAAAGTAAGAGCAATCTATGTGTGTTTCTTTTTCTTCAGAAAGCACTCAATTGATTTCTGTGCTAATGTTTTTTTTTTCCCTTGGATGAAATAATAGTATTGCTACAGATTACTCATTTTAGACATCTTTGTATTTTTACGTACATAAGAAAAGCAGGATCCTTGGTCATTTAAAAAACTTTGAAATTTTGGTATCCCCAAATAGTTCTTCAGTATAAGGAGATTAATGTTTCTCTCACCACTTATTCTAAGTATATTTCTCTGGGCAAGGGCAATTTCTTGGGTATCACTGGAACCTTTCCCCCTCCTTTTTGTCTGTATACCTTCTCCTTCAAAACAGAATCAATTTTTTAACATCATACAATGGAATGGTTCTAAATATGAATTAAAAAACTCCATTTTTAAAAATTAGTGAATTCTATTTAGAGGAGTATGTTTTCCTAGAGATTACAACTACTTTCATAATAACAGTTAATTAGGAAATAATTCATTTAATGGAATATGCTTTGAGGGAAATATTTAGAATAAAAAAGACATTTTAATGCAATATCTTAATATCTAGTCTTTTGTTACTCCTCAGTTTTAAATGGGATGTACTAAACAGTTGGGCCTCACAAAAGGAGCAGATCAGATAAGAGACATCTCTTTCCTCCCTAATGTGAATTCACTTGCTACTTAGAAGGTTATCTTGCTTTGATTTTTATATTCTCCTAGCCTTTAGCTTCAGATGGAGATAGAAGTAATGTAACATTTCTTAGCCATTGGCTATCTCTATTTTTACCTTATACCTTATCCGCTGTAAGTAATAGTGTGACAGCTAATTCAAATTGCACATAGATGGCCAAATCAGTGATACTCTAAACCTGGCAGCAAGAGACGAAGAGGATTATTTATATGTTAAATATATTTATTTTCTAACTAAGTTTCAATAACACATTAAATTTTTATACTGTTCTTTGGATATAAAGAAAATAAAGTACCGCCTAGCAATTTAAAGTCTGCTTGTTTCCATTTAGCACACTCTTTTGGGAGATAAATTATGTACCTATGGTGAATTGGCTGAATGTTGTGAGAAAACAGAACCTGAGAGAAATAAATGCTTCCTGAAACACAAAGATGATAATCCAGGTCTCCCTCCACTGGTGAGACCAGATCCTGATGTCATCTGTACTTCCTTTCAGGAAAATGAGCAGAAATTTTTGGGACAGTAAGTAACCCTATGTTTAAGCTTCAAAAGAAAAAATTATGGAATACATTTTTAGGTCAATTCTCATGATAACATCACCATATAAAAAACATTTGAATGTAAATACTCAGAAGTCCTCGTTCTTATGCCAATTTTAAAAGAAGCAATATTTGAAACTGCACAATTCTACACAACAAAAAACTGGGTCAAGATCTTTGGGGTTCACTGAAACAAGATATGATTTATATGAAAATATTTAAGATTGGTGCTTATTAAAATTAATTGTAAAGGCATATGTTTAGTCTCAGGGAAATATTTTTTCAAGTGATTCTCATTTGCTTATCTTTGACTCAAAATAAGTTTTTTTTTTTTTTTTAACATGGGCAGGCACCAGGAATCGAACCCAGGTCCTCTGGCATGGCAGGCAAGCATTCTTGCCTGCTGAGCCACCATGGCCCGCCCTAAATTTTTTGTTTTTTGCTACTATGGACAATAATAAGCAACCCTAACTATTAATATATTGGTAAACTAAATAATCAGAATTTTACTTAAAAGAACGTGGTTCAATTAAAAAAAGTATTTAAGAAGTTGTGGTTTGCAAACAATCATGTATAAAACACAGGATTCCCATATGCCACCTTGTTATTAACACCTTGCACTGGGATGGTACATTTTTTACAATTGATGAAGGCACATTTTTATAATTGTACTGTCAACTATAGTCCATGTAAGCTTTGGGTTCACTATGCATAAAGTGCTTTATGGATTAAATTTTTTTTTTATTCTATTACCATTTATACGAACTAACATTTTCTCTTTTAACCACATTCACTTGTATATTTCAGTGCTGTTAATTACGTTCACAATGCATGGCTTAATTTTTAATCCCTTGATTTTTTTTTTTTTTTTTTTGCTGGTTCTTTGCTTCCATTCCCCCTTTTCTAAATGAACAACATTTATAGTCTTGATCGGAAAAGTTGATATCTTTGTAGCAATAAGGCATTTTTACATATCTAGGCCTATAAAATTTAAGTTTCCTATAAATTCAAAACCCAGATAAAATGGAAAAAAATGCTTCTTTTCTTCTATCGGAGTATATAAATGGAAACCTGTTATGTTCCCTATAGTTTATTTTCTGGGATATGTATTTTTTTTTCCTGGGTAATTCTATGCAGAATGTGAATTCGAATTTGAGTGTGGACTTGATACTAAAAACTTGTTTCCATTTATATTAAATCTAGCAATTTTTTCCCCTAGTATAACCCCTCCTTAAAGTACTGAAAGAAGAAAGAATGAAACTTGAATATGAAACTTAAATAACAAATACAATGCCGCTTTCTCTCTGTGAGCTTCTAGAATTAAAACCATAAAATGTATCAAATACACCATCTAGTCAATTTTCAAAGATACTCTGATTTTCATTTTAGAAATCTGAAGTTTTGAAATAATAAGAACTACATGCAAATATTAATATTTAATGTTTTATAATATGATGTTCCAGAATGGCTCTAATTTTTCTCTTAGTTCAGCTGTATACTTGCAAATCTCATGCATATTTTTATGTAGCTGGAACTTCCCAAAATTTCAAAATTGCTTTTATAATCATTTAACAGATTCCTATTAATGTATTGATGTAAATTATTTTTACAGGCTACCTCTGACAAAATCCTCACGCAGGCAGTTTGCTTTGACACACAGATGAGGAAACCGAAAACTATTACATGTTCATAATATATATTGTTATAATTGACCATAGAAACTTTTTATAATTGTAATTACAGTTGGCCATAGAAATCTGTTCTTTTGAAATTGTTGAATCACTTAGGAAATTTCAGAGTCGGACGTGACTTTGGAAATCAACTCGCCTCTTCTCTTAATTTTATAGATTATGTAGCTAGAGTCCTATAGAGATTGATTTTCCATAAGTCACACAGCTAGTTAAAATGAGTATCCTGAGTTCTCTTTCTTTTACATCACTCTGTTAATCAGGAATAAAGACAACAGGTTGCATTCAAGAGTAGAAGTTTCCCAAAGTTTGTGTAGCTAGTGTTTTAGAATTGGGGGAGGGATGGTCTAATGATGAGGATCTCCAGATAAGAACCAGTTACTTTCTCTGCAGTTTTTAACCTCCTGTCATCAAAATTTAACCATGTGTGTTGTGGGTAGCTGAATTTCCTTTACTTCCACTGACTTAAAGAGTGGCAAAGGTCAGATCATCATGTGCAGATTCAACTTAGTAGGTGAAGTATGTGTCTGACTTTGGGTTTTAGAGAATCTGCGGAGAACCTTGATTATAATTGCTTGGGTAATGCATATACTATAGAAAAATGACCACCTGGTTTTCTTTTCTTAAATGTAGATACTTATATGAAATTTCCAGAAGACATCCTTACTTTTATGCTCCAGATATGCTTTACTTCGTTGAAAAGTATAAAGCCGTTCTGAAAGAATGCTGCCAAACTGATGATAAAGCTGGCTGTCTGACACCAAAGGTATTTCCCAAAAGAAGAACAGAAGAATATACTCATATCAAATCTTAGATTTTCACCATTTTATAACTAACTTTAGAGAACCTAAGACTGATTGAACTTCCCAGACACTTTTACAAAAGCCTCCTTCACTCTTTCACCTTCCTTGAAGGTGACCTATTCATTCCTCCTTCTAAGATTTGCCAAGGCTGATCTAGTAGAGTAGATCACTATGAATGTGTTTAAATAAACCATATTGTTCACGGTGCTGGTCACTACAGTGAAATGCAGAAACACATTTACCAAATTGCAGTCAGGGCCCACAACTTTTTGTCTTTTCATAAGCCTTTTAATTAGGGAGAGAACTCAGATTGGAGAATTTTACTGTTGTGGAAAGTCTAGGTTTATTCATTCATTCCATAAATATTTTTTTATGTGATTGATTCCTTATTTTTGTAGGGAGTTTTTTGGTGCTAGGAGAATTGGTGAAGGAGGGATTAAAATGAATTATACACAGAACTGAAAAGAGAGCAAAGTTGTCTTCCTGGGATAATCGTCTTCTCTGTTCTCCTGCTTTTCCTTTCAGTGTCCTTTTCCCTGTAAATGCCTCCCCCATGCTGGTTTTTAAGTATATAGAAAATTCCACTTTGGCTAGAGTGATTTTTCCTTTACCTACATATCAAAATATTTATTTGTTAATAGTGAGTACTTGGGAATTTAGGTGTAAATGATATCGCTAATATTTATTTTAGCATATTCTCATCTGATTTTTATAGAGATTTCTTTTTCTAATTTTCCAAAATTATTTCTTTTTTGTAGTTTGATGCTTTGAAGGAAGAAGCATTGGTTTGTGCTGCCAGACACAGACTTAAGTGTTCCAATCTCGATAAGTTTGGAGAAAGGGCTTTCAAAGCATGGCAAGTATTTTTATTTAGTTTGTATCTTTAGAATGATGAAAATAATGATGGTTCAGTTGACAAAGCCACATATTTGAATGGAATTTTACACAATGCATTTACATACATCTTTTGGTGTCTAAAAGGTAGAAATTTTACAGAGGGGAAAATAAAAAATCAATGACAATTTGGTCATTCATTTTTTATTTATCTTATTTTTTTCTAAGTAGTCAAGTAACTTAGAGGATGATGCCTTTTAGTTGTTTTTCAATAAAAAATGGACATTCGTTTTGCAGAACCTGCCTATGCAAAAAAAAAAGGACAGGTATTTAAATTCCTATTTTATTAATAAAGACTGAGGATCTTATTCTAATGGCCCATTATTTTTGTAGAATTGTAATCAGGGCTTTTAATTCAATTTTATCCTTCCCCTTCAGGGTTCTGGAAGTGTCTGCCTGCCCTTTTATGGTCCTGATAATTAAATTCAGCCATCCACTAAATCGAGGTTTCTTCTTCTCATAGCTCCAGCTCCGCTATTAATCTCTTATTTTTTGCCTGGGATTCTGTATTGGTAGCTGGTTACTTAGCAGGTTCTTGGAGCTGAACCAAGAAAAACACTATCCCCTCAACTCTGACCTATACATCAATAATAAATCACCAGGAGCAGGAGATGAGACAATAAAAATAAGCATTATGCTTGTTTTCTAGAAACTTTCAATTGAACTATCTTACGAGAGCACGTATTGCCTGTCATATCTACCACCCACACCACCCAAATCAACCAAGTAAATGAACAAAACAACCCCAACATGAAATGCTACACTGTTAGGCAGACCATGATGGGTTCTAGGGATGAAGATTTAGAAAATTCTGAATTAGAATTAGAAGATTCTGAAATGACTTGGGAAAGAACAAGGACGTTAACCTTTTATATCTTGTCATAGAGCTTAGAAATTTTGCTCTATCAATTCCATGGTAAATGCAAGCTTAATAAAAGCTCTGTAATTCTATGGAAGTTATGAAATTTCTTCTCAGAGATGTTTAGGAGGAAAAAAGAATGTGTTTTAACTGATTGAAAAAAGATAACTGCTCTTATATGCATTGTCTGGTTTAATCAACACAACAGTCCTTTGATTTAGCATGCTGTTGTGACTACAGAGACACGTTCAGAGAAGCTAAGTACTTGCCTAAGATCACACTGCCAATAAGTGACACGGCCAGGTCTGAGAGTTAGACTTGGGCTCCACAGCTAATAACTCATAGCATTCTTTTAGAATTCCTCTTTGATTTCTGCTTTTAAAAATCACTAGACTTCTAACCACCACATATACTCATAAGTGGATAATTCTGTCCTAGAGAAAAAAAAAAAAGACAATTTAGTTCAGAATGAGCACTAAAATAAGAACTAATGCATTTTACAAATTATTTCTATTTGTTTGTTTTGAATTTCCTTATATAAATACCATTTCTCTAGTGGTCTCACATAAAATATTACATGTTAATAATTTGCTTGATGGGGGATTTTCTTTTTAGGGCAGTAGCTTCTGTAAGCCAGGTGTTTCCCAAGGCTGACTTTGCAGAAGTTACCAAGATAGTGACAGATTATACCAAAATACACGAGGAGTGCTGCCAAGGTGACATGCTCGATTGCACAGATGACAGGGTAAAGAATTGCCAATATATTCTTTAGTAGTTTGCATGCTTAAGTTGTTAGAATGATTATGTTTTAGTATCACTGGTGATGTTAAAAATGGGTTGAGACTGCCTTCTATCTTCCCACCTGCTTCATCTCCAAGCTTTTCCTGCCTATGGTACTTTTATTTTTTACCTACTTATCCTATTCAGTAAATGACCTGGCTAAACTCATTCGTTGATTTGTAACTCCGTTCAGTCATATGCTAACTGAGAATCAGTACTTTACCTGAACAAGGACAGCTGCAAAAGTAGGTTTCTAAGGATATTTTGGGGGGGTGGGTAGGGTACCCAAGAGACTTTCGGAAATCTTATAATTTTTTTCTCTATACCTCCCTTTAGTTAAATATCTGTGTTAAACACACAAATATTTGATATTTCTTTTCCTCCAAATTATAATATTTTCTTCATTTGTTCTAAGATTAAAAATATGATCAAATACCATAGTCTTAATCTCTCATGGCATATTCTTGAAAGTTTAGGGCAGATAATTTCTATGTGTAAGTAGGGCCTGTGGCATGACCTTGACCAAGTTTTCAAAACTTCTCTTCATTTAGTTATTTGGTTTCAAAATATCTGCACTCCATTTTGTGAAAATATTTGGAAAACAGGGTTAAGTTCGATTAAAATTTTTTTTGTATCTTAACATAGAAAGCTAAATAAGTAACTCATATGGGTACCTGTTACTGATTTGTGTTACTTAATTAAGTGGGAATGTTTCAGTAGTCCTATCAGAATCTCCAATCTAGACAGATCACAGGCTGAGGCTAAGTTCACAGAAGGTATTTTGGTATGTTTAAGGTCTCAGAGTACAATAAATGTATTCTGCCAACATAATTCATGTCTAGGAGAATGTGTAGCAAGACCAATTTATATTGAACAATTTCCACCACTTTGCTTATAGGCGACTCTTGTCAAGTATATATGTGATAATCAAGACTCAATCTCCAGTAAACTCAAGAAATGCTGTGATAAGCCTGTGTTGGAAAAGTCCCACTGTATTTTTGATATAGAAAATGATGACTTACCTGCTGACCTGCCACCACTAACTACTGATTTTGTTGATGACAAAGAAGTTTGCAAAAACTATGCTGAGGCAAAAGATGTCTTCTTGGGCACGTAAGTGGAAAAGGAATTTTGCCTCAGAGCTTTTATATGGCCTCACTAAAACATAACAGGCTTCCATTTGGAGTTGCTACAAATTTCATATTGTCCAAAATGCTTCTTCTTCCTTACCCTCTCACAGTATCATCACATAGTTGTGTATTCATCACCATGATCATTTTAGAACATTTGCATCAGAAAAAAAAAATAAAAAGAAAAAAGAAAAAACTTATACATCCCATAACCCCTTACCACTCCACGTCATTGCCCACTTCTATTTAATCTGCCTAATTTATTTCACCCCTTATCCCCCCCATTATTTATTTATTTATATCCATTTTCTTTTACTCATTTGTCCATACCCTGGAGAAAAGTAGCATCAGACACAAGGTTTTCGCAATCACACTAAGATTATTTTAAGATATTAACTAATTTAAAAATTATAAAAAATAGTACATGCTCATGACAAAAGCTTAACCCATACAGAAGAGTGTAAAGTAAGATATGACAGTTCCCTACCTTACCGCCCATCCTATCCTATTTCTTGCTCTTTAGAGAAATTTCTGGAAGTTTCTTTCTAGAAACATTTTGTATGTATCAAATATATACATATTATCATTCAAAGGGTATTTCTTGAACACAGATTATATATGTGTGTGTGTAGATAATGTTTAAATGTGTATGTGTGTGTATGTGTGTATGTAATGACTGGTAACAGAAAACTGTAAAAAAGAAGGATGGAGTCTAACACTAGATCATTTATATTTAGTTGTGAAAACCAGATGTTTGGTTGTAAAGACCAGATGTTTGGTTGTGAAGACCAGGGCAAGGCAGAATTCAATTAAATGCTAGAATTAATGATTCTTTATAGGCAGTGATTGTGTGATAACCTTGCATTTTTGTTGATTATGATCGTATCCTATTACTAAATAACACCTCATAAAGTGATATACCCTATTAGAGTTCACTTATACAGAGAAGAAAATTAAAAATTTAAGAATCTATCTATTTATCTATTTATTATTTACTTAAGCATAAGCATCCAGAATCCATCGAGTGGAGTTGAGACTAAATATGTAATTCAGAACCTTTTTGAGGTGTAGTCCAAATCAAACAAAACATACCTAATAATAATAGATATCATTCATCAAACATTTAATATGTGCCAGTGTGGATTTTGCATAGATTAATGCCATTTAGTACTCACATCAACCCACCTTATGAGATTGATTCTATCATCCCATTCTACAGAGGAAGAAACAAAGGCTCCTGTAGTTTTAGTAAGTTGCCTAGGGAGATATAATAACGTAAGTGGCAGAAGCAAGATTTGAAACCAGAAAGCCTTAACTCTGGATTCCAAGACTCTAGACATTAAATTTTTCTGCATGGGCTTCAATCAAATTCAGACCTTTGGATTATGAGCTAAACTTGAAATTAGTTATGTGATATATTTTAATCATTTTTCCAACTAATTCTATTTTATTTTTATCTTAATTAGGTTTTTGTATGAACTCTCAAGAAGGAAACCTAACTACCCTATCACATTGCTGTTGAGACTTGCTAAGACATATGAAGCCAAACTAGAGAAATGCTGTGCCACTGATGATCCTCCTGCATGCTATTCCAAAGTGGTAGGTTTCTTGCAGGAAAAAAATGGCTCTTTGATGATTACAATAATAGGAAGGAAAAATAATGCAAGAATGTGAAGTGATGTGTGCCACAATTTAGATCTTTTCTTGAAATGGTGCTCAATCTGTGCTCTGAAATGTTATAAAAGAAAAACGTTAAATAGACTGATTAATAAAACCTAGAATAATTAACTAGAAAAGATGATCTGAAGAGGGTGATACCTAATTCACAAAATCTTGACCATGGTTTTTCTGTTTTTCATACTCCTGAGGACAAAATAAGATAAAATAAACTTAAATGTTAATTAAAAGAGACTATTTAGATTTAAGGAAAATTTCCCTAATTCCATGATTTATCAAGCATCAGAATTCATCTCATAAGGAAGATAGTGGAATCTATTCATTTAGAAAATTTTCAAATCTTTGGAGAAGTTTAGGTATGCTTTTGCAGGAAAGTAAATAAGGACAGGAAAACTTGTCCCTACAAGTATATATAATGGCTTCCAACTACTCAGAATCAGAAGAAAGCCATTCTTTCCTCTACCAGGAACCTGCCATTTGCCAGGTGACATATGGCACCAATGACTTAAGGCAAAATTTTCACATATAGGTGTGCTCAGGATCCAACTGAAGAGTTGGCTTAATACTAGAGATACTTATAATCATAGTTATAATTTAATGAACTTTTACTGTGTGCCAGACACTGCTTAATTTCACGAGCCCATGGTTCACAGAACAATTCTTTGAAATGAGTGCTATCATTAGTCTCATTTTACAGATGAGGATTCTGAAACAAGATGGTACCTAGAGATGCACAACTAGAAAATGATCAAATAATCTGACAAATACCAAAATTAGTCCAAGAGCCGAAATATTCTTAACCATGCACACTGTATAGCCTCATTAAATAAAATAAATAGAATGGATACAATGTGATAGATTTGGCATAAATTATCTACTCAGGGTGGCTTTGGGCAGAAAGGATGGAGGATCTCATTTTGTTTAGAGGAGTGAAAAAAGATCTGCATCCGATTTTCAGATGGAATGCCATAAAAAATTCTTTCATCTTTCAGTTTGATGAATTTCAGCCTCTTATTGATGAGCCTCAGAATTTAGTCAAAAAAAACTGTGAAAATTTTGAAGAGCTTGGAGAGTATGGCTTCACAAATCAGTAAGTATTTTGGTTTTCTGGATAATTTTTTATTGATTAATTTATAATTATGTAAGATTTAGTATATGGCCATCTATCATAGAACTTTTTTTCTGGGTCACTTGCATGATTACTTTTTATTTAATTAGAGAAGTTGTAGGTTTACAGAAAAACCATGCATAAAATACCAGGTTCCTATATGCCACCCAATTATTAATACCTTGCATTAGTGTGGTACATTTATCACAATTGATGATAGCACGTTTTCATAATTGCACTGTGAAATGTAGTCCATCATTTACAACAGGGTTCATTGTTAGTGTTGTGCAGTCCTACTTTAAAAATGCAATTTTATTGATACATATTCTATATTCACATACCTTACATTCATACAAAATATACAATCAGTGGTTCCCACTATAAACATATAGCTGTGACTTCACTGAATTGATTTTCGAATATTTTCATTACTCCGAAAAGATAAGAATAGACGTAAAAGTAAAAAAAGAACACCCCAAAACATGTCATACCCCTGCTCCCTATTATTTGCTAATTTTTGTCTTTATTTTCTTGCTCATCTATCATAGAACTTTTAATCATGAAAAAATTTCTATATATTTCTCATTGCTCTCCACTGAGAAAGACATAAAAGAACTGGAGAAGAAGAAATAAAATACATGATGAAATGCAGAGACCTATATTTGAGTGCAGTCTAAAAAATTAGTCTCTTGAGCCTGGGAGTATGTAGACTATGAAGGAAACATCAAAATCTTGGGATTTTGGCTCTGGGGATGATGCTCCTTGTAGGTTAAGGTGCAATTTATAGACAAAAAGACAGCAGTACTTTACAGGGCAAGGAGTAGAAGAATTTGAATAGCAGTAGCTCAAGTGGTAAATACAGGCTGAAGACAAAAATATAATAAAATAATTAGGTACTTCTGTGAATATTAGAATCATGATGGCTATTTGAGGAAAGAGGATGTTTCGGAGATGCACCTAATCTTCGATATTGACAACCTTGTTTTCATATGGAATTTCCCTTCAGAGCAGTGTCAATGACAGAATGTTTAGATGGACTAATGGCTCAATCTAATGGAGCCTTATTGATGGAAGTAAAGGCAAAAAGGGGCACATCATTCAGTAGATATTTATTGTGAAGCTTATACTTGTTAGCACTCTTTTTCATGTAGGGACACAGCAGTGGACAAGATATAGTCTCTTCTGTTAATAGATTACAATCTTACATTTACTTTCAATGGTGATGGGAATTCTTAATAAATGACAGTGTGCTGGATAATGTGTCAAGTTAATTACATACTTTATTTCTTATACATTTAATCCCTGCTCCATTCCTGTTGAGTCAGGTATATTTCCTCCCATTTTATAGTTGAGAAAATTCACTCATTCATATCTTTTGAGTTTAGCACAGTGCTGAGATATATTAAGCTGTCAAC
The DNA here is from genome assembly GCA_004026745.1 of Myrmecophaga tridactyla. Lineage (NCBI taxonomy): Eukaryota > Metazoa > Chordata > Mammalia > Pilosa > Myrmecophagidae > Myrmecophaga > Myrmecophaga tridactyla. Next base: position 16,404 of record PVIY010022983.1, on the reverse strand, counting down.
TAGTATTTATTGAAAGAAGTAATTAATAAATATATTAATGCCAATGAATTATGATAGGTTAATCACTTTCCTGAAATTATGTGGCACAGATGGAACCCAAAGCTAAGGCTAATTAGTTCCTTGGGACAAAATCTTCCCCTTTGCTACCCTGCCGCCTTGGAGATGGATATAATTTTATAAAAGGAAAAATAGTTCATTTTGACTAGGTGTTCTCTGACTGTTACTCAACTGGCTGAAAACAGATGGACTATTGTGTTACAGGGTCTTAGTTCGTTACACAAGGAAAGTACCTACTGTGTCAACTCCAACTCTCGTGGACATCTCAAGAGAAATAGGAAAAACAGGCACCGAGTGTTGTAAGAAATCTGAATCAGAGAGATTGTCTTGTATTGAGGAATATGTGAGTATTTAAAAACATAAATACAATAAAGCTAATAATGATGAATTTTTGCCTTTAGATATTGACAAAGATAACTTTTAGAAGCAATGATGAACTAAAATTGTGTGGGTATATGTGAATCTGTGGTAGGTGACAGGACTTGGACACCTATATTATTCTGACAACCAAAATGGTGATTTAAATAAGATTGTAAAGAAAATAAGGTGCATGAAAAAATTTCCATTGCTTAGCAATAGTATCCTTGCATTTTCTAAATATTTAATGTCTTTGGAGTTTCTTCTTTAAGGTATCAGTGTATGATTGTTCCCCCCCACCAACATATATCTCAATGGACTGACAACTAATTATGTTCATCATCAATTCTTTTCCCCAATGTATTACTCTTAAACTGTAGACATTTTTCATCAAAAGAGGACTTTTAAAAGTCCTTTATTATTTATAGTCTGTAAGATAAGCAAATCAACCCTGAATTAAATGTTGCTTGGCAAAATATAGCACTTCTTTTGGTCCACTGAAGTAGGAGTTCACAGAAATCTTTCCACTTTTTTGAATTTCTCTCTTCTGTCCTTTCTTTAGCTGTCCCTGATCCTGAACCATCTGTGTGTGCTGCATGAGAAGACACCAGTGAGCGAACGGGTCACCAAATGCTGCACGGATTCCCTGGTGAACAGGCGGCCATGCTTTTCTGCTCTGCAACTTAACGAAGACTATGTTCCCAAAGAATTTAATGCTGAAACATTCACCTTCCATGCAGATATATGCACACTTCCTGAGGATCAGAAACAACTTAAGAAACAATAGTAAGGAGTATTTCATTATTATGTTATTTTGTAGTCTATACTGAGAACAGTTAATTGAAATGAACAACTTCTTTTGAAGTAGTGATTATATTCCTTAGAGTATTTAAGTAATAACCATATTAATCCGGTAAAAGTATCAATAATAAGATGGATAGCTTTTTTTTTTCCTTAATAGGAAACTATACTATAATCTTGCCAAAAAATGATTCATAATAATCTATGGATAAAGAGTCATAGTAGCACAATACCATAGGCTGGTATGATAAGTCCAGTAGAAGAACCTGAAAATTTAACTGATGCATCTGTATAGATGGCAAATTAGTTTTGAGATGTTTTAGGATAATTCCTTTCTGGGCATGAGTGGCTTTTAAAAAATGTGTTCTGTTGTAAACCCAGAGGCCAGACAAATTCCCAAGCAGTGACTTTTAGGAATAGAACATGGATAAATGAATCTATAAATGCAAGTTCTGAGGCTAGGCTCCCTATTGCTGTCATGTGGTGTTAGAATTGCATGAAATTTAGAAGTTCAAATTTATGGGGCTCTGATGGTGGCCATAAACTTAAGAATAATATTGCAAAACCTATTATGCCCAAGTGATATTCTCTCTGGACTTGTTGTTTCTGAAGGGAAGCATCAGTTTCCATGAATTCCCCCCTTTTTTAATTAGAAGAGTTATAGGCTTACCTGAAAATCATGCCTAACATATTTATAATACAGAGTTCCCATATGACCTCCTCCATCACCAACATCTTACATCAATTTATATAATAGCATATCTCTTTTTTTCAAGTAAATTTCTGTATGCAAGCATCCTAAAAAATGAAAAATGCAACTATACATCTTTTTTAGCAAAATGGTATGGTCAGGTATAGTTATGTGCGATGACCGACTGGATGAGAATATCATATTACCCCTTTGCCCTTAGAAATATATTGTTCCCTCATTGATTCGTTTTTTCTTAAAAACATTTTTTTGGGGGGCGGTGCATGGGCCAGGGATCAAACCCAGGTGTCCCACATGGCAAGCAAGCGTTCTACCACTGAACCAGCTGTGCACCCTTAATTGTTTTTTAATTAGAGAAAGTATAGGTTTACAGAAAAATCACATAGAAAAATACAGCTTTGCATATACCACCCCCTCAATCTTAACATTTTGTATATGTGTGGTAACTTTGTTGCAACTGGTGAAAGAATATTGTATTTATAGTACTTACAGTTGTAACTATAGTCAATAGTTTACATTAGGGTGAGTTTTTCCCATATACCACCTTATTACTAACACCTTGATTATGTAACACCTTGTGGTACATTGTTATAATTCATGAAAGATATTTTTATAATTGTACAATTAACTATGGTCCATTGTTTACAATAGGACTCACTGTGTTGTACAGTCCTATGCTAAATTTTTATTCTAGTAACATAAATATGATCTAAAATTTCCCCTTTTAATGACATTCATATGTATAATTCAGTGCTGTTAATTACCCTCACAATGTCATGCTGCCATCACCACCATTCATTTGTGAAATTTTTCAATCAATACAAATAGAAATTTTGTATAAATCAAGCATTAACTCACCATTCCCTTCCCACAACCTAGCCATTTATAACCTATATTCTAGATTCTAACTTTATGAGTTTCCTTACTCTATTTATTTCATATCAATGAGCTCATACCATATTTGTCCTTTTGTGTCTGACTTATTTCACTCAACATGATGTCTTCAAGGTTCATCCATGTTGTTGCATGAACCAGAGCATCATTCCTTTTTAATGTTGAATATTATTCTATGTACAAACTACATTTTGCTTAACCAGTAATTCGTCGATGGACTCTTGGGTTACTTTCATCTCTTAGAAACTGTGAATAATGCCATTATGAACATTGGTGTGCAAATATCTGTTTGAGTCCCTGCTTTCAATTCATTTTTTGCACTCGTGAGTTTTGATAGGCTTATTTCCTATAACTTTCCCACTATTACACCTTGAAAGGAGAAAGTTTCCAATATCAAATATAAAGATTCTCAGTTGAAAAAATTTATAAAATTAAATCCAAAAATTAAAATTTTAAAGGTCATTTTTAGTTCTTAATTAAGTTAAAAAATTCACTATAGTATAACTTCTTAAATGTCAATCATGTATAAATACAACTATATAATCCTTTCCAGAGTTTTAACAAAAAAGCAATGGGCCTTTTCTTTTGTTATATATCTGATGTTACACAAAATGCTAAACAATTTATATTATCTCATTTGATTCTCTCACCAACTCTATGATTTAGGGTTTTATTATTCTCAATATGCAGATGAGGCTTAGAGTGATATGTTTAGGCTTCAAACTCAAAGTTGTCTGGATCTAAGACTTACAGTTGTAAACAGCAGCTTATGCTGCTTATCAACTCCATTTTTCTTTATATAACTAACGTGTCTTCTTCTCTTTCATTCAACTGCAGCACACTTGCTGAGGTGGTGAAACACAAGCCCAAGGCAACAGATGAACAACTCAAGACCGTTGTGGATAAATTCACAGCTTTTCTAGAGAAGTGCTGCCATGCTGAAGTCAAGGAAACTTGCTTTGCGGAGGAGGTACTGTAATTGTCTTCATTTAAAAATATCTAATTTCTACTGCTTCAGCACTTGATTAGTTAAGCCATAAGAGTTTATATATCTGAAGTATGCTCTATGCATATGGAACAGGACTTTTATTCTGCATACATTTATCTTACAAAATGACTTAAACAGTTTTTGGGTTTTATCTGCTGCTGTCTGTAGCATATTATTAAGTTTTTGTAAAATCTGTTCTATTTCCCAAACTGTGATATTTGTGAATATAGGTAAAAATATTTATAAGGACTAAAATCTTTGGATAGAAACAGCATTAAGCTAAAATATTGATTAATTTAGCATTTTCTTGAAAAAGATGGTTAGTGATAACTGATTCTGAGAGCTTGATTTTAGAGTTAATGATTTGTATTTAAACGTCTGAATCACTTAATATTTTCCTCTATAGCTTGTCAGTATTTTTTTTTTTTTTAATTTCTTGGAGGGGCAAGTCAGTCAGCTTTCTTCTAGGATTCTAGTACTAAATTGGAATTAAAGGGTAGTATGCATATGAAAGCTCTTTGCAATCACCAATGGCTATATAAATGTTAATTTTTTTATCCTAACAGTAATGCTATTATTTTCTCACATCTGTCATTTCTTTGTATTTAGGGCCCAAAACTTGTTGCTGAAAGCCAAGCTGTCTTAGCTTAAAAACAACACACAGTCATAAGCATCTCAGGTAACTATACTTTGGATCTTTAAGTACGTAGTTATAATTATTAAAATAACGATTGATGGGCAATTTGTCAAGAGCGGTATAGACCAGTTCCCACCACAGTTCTAAATTTGTTTTATATATTAGCTTCTTGTTTCTCAAAAGACTCATGTGAGTTGGGTACTATTATTACTATTATTCCCATTTTGCAGATGGGAAAATTAAGGCACAGGTGATTAAGTAACTTACCCACGGATCAACCAGATAGTGAGAGGTAGAGCCAAAACACAAACTTAGATTGCAGAGATGGAAAGTTAACTACTGTGCTATTCAGATTGATATGACAAAATTTATGAAGCAGTCCAAGTGATGGCTCATGTAGAAGGGTATTCAGATATTAGGTTGAGCCATATGAGTATACTTACATAGGTAAAAACAATTGAATATCAATTATTTTGTATCATTCAACTTAATACGATGCATCTACCTATCTTGTGTGGAATTCCACATTATACTGATATATCAACATTATCAGCTTTGATAAAATTACTCTTCTTATGCCAAAAAGGCTCACTTTAAAACTTATATGTTTGAACATTAACATACCTTACTCATTTTCATTGTAATGTTTTACTGGGGGTGGGATTTAAAAACAGAATGACTTTTCTTGTTTAAAAGGAGTTGTAGAAGTATTTTTTTAATCCATTAAATTTTTAAAAATATGTTTATTGAGAAATCTTCACACACATACAATCCATACATGGTATACAATCAGTTGCTCACAGTATCATCACATCATTGTGTATTCATTACCATGATCATTTTTAGAACATTTGCATCATTCCAGAAGAAGAAATAAAAAAGAAAAAGTAAAAACTCATACATCCCTAACCCCTTATCCCTCCCTCTCATTGACCACGAGTATTTCAATCTACCCAATTTTTTACCCTTTATCCTCCCCGTTATTTATTTATTTTTTATCCTTTTTTTTTTTCATCTTTCCATTTCCTGGATAAAAGGAGCATCAGATAGTCACACAATCAATATAAAATATAGCTTGTGTAAAAGCTATATTTTATACAAGTGTCGTCAAGATTCAAAGCTATTGTCAAAGTATTTTTTAGTATAAACTATTTTCATATTTTCCACACTGACAGTGATGACATATTTCAATACTAGGTCTTAACTTTCTCTTTGCCCATATGATAATTCTTTCATGTGAATTCAGGGAAGGAAGCGCTTTGTATCTTTACCAATTGGGTCATTTCAAAATGTGATTTGTTATTCCAATCATTTTATTAAGTGAAAAATGCAAGAGTGTATACCATATGCTAGCTATGGTTGTAAATAGAAGGATAAGCATATATATTTGCTTATACAGGCATGGAATATATAAAGAAGGTTACACAAACAAAATGTGATTTGTTGTAGCCCTAAATGGCAAGGTGTTCTTAATTTTGAGGAGTCACTTTCTTGATGGTAATTAACTTAGGTTAGGTGTTAAGGTGCTTAGGTGTTAAGAAAATGATTCAGGAGTCATGATGACAAATTTGTGGCTCTGAAGCCTGAGCAGTCTGATGATATTGATGATGAAAGGGCACTTCGCAACATTTACCAGTGTGGTCTGTCTCCCAGCCCAGCAGGAAGAGAATTCAGGGGTCATACGTCTAGGATAAACTTGAATTATTTTCATTGGTGGGAACTGCAGAAAATTCTAAGCAATTTGACATATCTTCTAATAGATTTGTAAATATCTGCCATTTACAAACAGCACTTACATTTGTCCTTTTTTTTTTTTCAGCTTACCCTGAGAATAAGAGAGAGATGAACACTCAAAGCTTATTCAACTGTTTTTCTTTTCTGTTGGTATAACACCAACACCCTATCTAAGAAACACAAATTTCTTTGAATATTTTGCCTCTTTTCTCTATGCTGCAATTAATAAAAATGAAAAGAATCTAATATAATGGTCCAGGACTATTATTCTTCAAAGGTGTGTTACAATCCTGAAAGTTTTGGGGGTTCTGTGAAAGTCCCACTGTTTTCTCTCCACTTCAACAGAAAACTTCTAGTTCCTCATCGGTGAATTAATGAAAAGAGCCATTAATATTCTTCTGAGTTATGGAATATAACCATTCAAAGTAATGTTTTCACATTATGATAAAAAACAAAAACTGTGGTATAGGCAAGGCGTATAAATGTGGCTTTTCCTTACATCATAGAGATTGTTGTAATCACAGTTAATTAAAATAAAAAAGTGACCCTAAAATAAATTTAACCCAATTTAGGATGACAATGCATGAAAAGTATAAGAAGTTTGGAGAAGCATTATTCAAGAAGTGGATTAGGAGATCTGGAGGAAGATATAGTAAAGAGTAAATAAAGTATACTGAATGAATATAGTACAAGAGATGGAGTGTGAAGTTTCTTTGTGAAGAACTAAGATTTTATACCCACCAGTGGGCCTCATTTCCCTGTTCCCAGAGGTAACCACTAATATCAGTTTGGTGCTTATCCTACCAGACTTTGTCAATGAATTTGGATTTTAGAAGTCCTTTATACAGTTATTGCTTTGTCTATTTTTCATTTTTATAGAATGTTTCAGAGAGTGCATGCTATTCTGAAATGTGCTTATCTTGTCCACAATGCTTTGTAGTTTTATTTTAAGAATGATATTGGCAAAAGGTTCTGGTACCAAGTTAGAAAAGGTTCTATTTCTGGAATGCTAAGTGCCATACCCCTACCCCTACCCAACCCTGACTTCTGGCCTCTAGTTTAATGTATCAAATGCCTTCGTAGGTTAGTGGCAATGGCCAAGGGATTGAGAGTCCTGAAAGGGGAGAAATGGAGATTGCAGACGCTTGCTCGTCCAAGGCACCAGAGACAGACAGAAAATCTTGAGTAAGGCACTCCTACCCACTGACAACCACACAGGATCAGATCTGGGCATCTTGTCTGGATGGCACTGTCATCCCAACCAGTCCCAAGCACCAAAGGGGAGCGGCAAACTTTTTTTTTTAAAGACTCAAAAATTTGGGACTTCCTGAGGCCTGCCTCCCCCTCATCCCTTCCCTTTCCCGTGGGGTCATCCAGATTCCCTAAGAACTCAGAGACTTGTACCTAGAGGTGATCTGGGAACTCAAGGTCTGCTCTAATTGTGGGAGGGTGGCCTGCCAAAGCAAATCACTCCCTCTGTTTCTGGAAAAGTCTGTTTTATGGCACAGTGTGGGAGATTGGGCCACTACAATGATAATGACATCTTATTTATCTATCAGTGTGAAGTGCTTTTCTTATTGCATCGTAACAGGGGGTACATGATAATATTAGCACCACTGGTAATGCTAATTTTGTTCAGTTAAGGTAGTGTTTACCAGGTTTCTTCACTGTAAAATTACTATTTTTCCCTTTCTGTACTCTAATTTTATGGAAGCAAGTCACTAAATCCAACTCACATTCAAGGTGGGATGGGGATTAAGCTCCTAGAAGGGGGAGTAAGTATATATATATTATTTAAAATTCTTCTGTAAGAGAGATTTGTCTCTATCCCACTTATTCATTCAGTCAGTCATTTATTTATATCAGTATGAATTCATGCTTATTTATCTTGTAATTTGGGCTATAATTTAATACTAAATTATTTATATAGCTACTCAAATTATTCCAGCTTTGACTATTGAGAATTCTTTCAGGTTGGTTCCTGTGTCCCTTTGATATGGCCCCTCCTTTTGTTTTGTGAGCACTTCTTTATTTTCTGGCATTGTAAGATGCTCCAGACTCCTCTTGTATTTTTCCTTCCTTACTTGTAGAAACAGCTACTTATTCAGGAGTCTTGGATCTTTTTATCAAAGACTGGTATTTAGAAACCAAGATCTAAGTGCTGGGTGTGCTTGACACTACTGGAGTGTCACTGCTTCTAGACCCCATTAGGGAACAGAGCTAGGAAATATATGTATTGTATTAGTTAGTTAGGCTGCCAGAATGCAATATACCAGAAATACTTCTTTTAAAAAGGGAATTTATTAAGTTGCAAGTTTACAGTTGTAAGACCAAGAGAGTGTCTAAATTAAGGCATCAACAAGAGGTTATCTTCACTCAAGAAAGGCTGATGCTGTGCAGAACACCTCTATCAGCTGGGGAGGCATGGTGGCTGGTATCTGCTAGTGTCTTTGACTTCTGGAAACCTCTGCCAGCTGGGAAGACACATGGTGACATCTGTTAGCTTTTTCTCCCAGCTTCTTGTTTTACAAAGCTTGCCCTTCTGTGTCTCCAAAGGTCTCTGGCTGTGTGGGCACTAAGGCTTTCTCCAAAATGGCTCCCTCTTAAAAGACTCCAGTAAGCAACCCCACCTTGAATGGTTGGAGACACATCTCCATGGAAATTCTTGATCTGAAGTTCCCACCCCAATTGGATGGGTCAATCCCCATTGAAACAACTTAATAAAAAAGATCCCACCCAACAATATTGGATGAGGATTAAAGAACTTGGCTTTTCTGGGGTACACAGCAGTTTCAAACTGGTACATATGTATATACTAAGACATGTATACATACATAGCTATAATTTATCTATAATTTATCACATCTATCATCTGTCTTTCTTTCTATCTGTCTATCTATCTATCTATCTATCTATCTATCTATCTATCTATCTATCTATCTATCATCTGTCTGTCTTGATCTGGGTAAACGAGTTCTTACTGATGTCTTCCATTTGAATGCAGTACCATAGGGTTCATTCTAGTCCCCACTTCTTCCTTATCAGTAACTTCCCTCTTTGGCAGTGAGAAATTGACTTCCACTATTTACCATCCAGTTTTTTCAAACCTAGCATAAATTTAAAAGAGTGCCTGCATTGCTGACCCCTGCTTCTAGGAGAAACAAGCTTATCAACCAGAATATAGTGTTTGTGTATAGTTCTTTTTGTCTGTAGCCTTACAGTTTCCACTCAAAACATTGATTTCCAAAGTTATTCAGGTCAGCTCCATTTTCCCCCTACTCTCTTCAGAGATTTTGGGTGACTGACATTGGACACAAGATGAGTTTAGGGCTCTGGGCTGCCAACTGACCCTTGGACTTGAGCAGCATGTGTGGGACCAGGTAGCAGCTCTTTCCCATCTGTGTTCTATTGACAGAGTAGCCTCTGTCTATAACACACAAAGGTGACAGTGGTGGTGACAGGTGTCCTTTATTCTGTTTTCTTCCTGCCATTGGCACCAAGGGTTGTCACTCCAACTCCTCCACAAACTCCACACCATGAACTATGCAGTCTTCAGGGAAAGCCATTCTTATCTTTTCTTAGGGCTTTCAAAATCATTGCTCTCAATGCCAGTGTGTTCTTACAGTTGATATCCTCTCTTGTCTCCATTGGTGTGGTTAAATTGTGCTCTCTTGGGTTGGTTTTAAGCCCTGACAAATACCCCTTACAGGAATGGGGTCATTCTTCTTGCTTCACTTGTAGGATCCTCACCTTTCATAATGCTGGTGGCTGTTTGTGGAAGGCAGGGGTGCAGTTTACACTGAAAATGATCAATTTCTAGAAATGCAATGATTTTGTCCTTAGAGTTTAGGAGAAAATATGGCTAGAAGATGGGTTATCTTAGCATAAACTAAGAAATTCTGAATGGTAAATTTCACATGAAGAGACTTGTATTGGTGGTTATCATCGTCAATGAAGCACAATAATAACATTAATGTTATTCGAAGTCAGGGTTCATGGTGACATGATGGATGGATAATGGAGGTATCATGAATAATGACATTACCAACATTAAAGGGCAATGAGGAACTGCAGATGTAAGAAGATTTATTTGTTTTAATACAAGCAGGCTCCAAAGAGCTATTGTATCATGAGTAATAATGACATTGCTACCTTTTATTTGTGAAGGAGATATAAAATTAGACAGGAAAGAGATGCACTTGATGATAAGGAATACAAAGAACTGGTGCCTGGAATCAAACAAGAAATGGTTCCTGGACATTAGGAAGAATCTTCATGTGCACTGATTGGACAATAAATAATTATGGAGCCATTACTTTTGTACCTATTATTCTAAATCATATTTGATAAATTAGTATACCTCATATGCACCTATGCTGCTGTTTCATAAATCTAGAGGACTCCATTCATGTAGAATAGAATGTAACAGTGCCTCCTGAAGTTGAGCAACATGGAATCAGTTATTTTTATTAATAATTTAGGGATTCGGTTTAAGATGGGGAGGCTGAGAGTGAAGTGACTGCTATTTTACCACAGATGTGTAGAATATCTGGAAATTACAAATGGAATCACATCATTTCTGCCCCCTCTCTACTCACCAAACAACTTTCTTTACTCCTCTTGGTCATTTTATAAAGTTCAAATCTCACTAACTTTCTAATCTCTTCTCTCACTCTCCCTTCAATGCCCTAATCAGCTTACCCTCTTTACTGTTCATTAACACCCTGTGCTTTTGCATGCCTCCCTGCCCAGTTTCCTTCTTCCTGGGATGGCTTTCTCATTCTTCTGTATGTGCTTAGCCTAGTTCTAAGGTCACATTCTTCGAGGACACTTCCCTGAAAACTTAGTCACTTCTTTCTCTGATGTTCCTTAGCTTTTTGAACTTAATCACAGTAGTCACATTTTATAATAACTATGGTAGATTTTATAACCACTTAAATATATACAATCTGAGTCATAGAGCCAGAATTTGAACACATTTAGTTCTGACTTCTGAAATGAGGCTCATTTAATGCTATCAGCTTATTTATGCACCTCCTGCTTCAACTAGATAGAATTCTTCACCAGCAGGGACCATGGATTAGAAATCTATGTGTCTTCCTGGACATTTGGAAGAAACTGATACATAAAGGGTACTCAATAGAAATTAGATGAGGAAGCTGATGAATGCAATGAGCCATAAATAGTTTGAACTGCAAATCACAAATCCTGATTTAAAACAATGTCCTGGACTTCCAAAACTGTAAATATAGCCCATTGAAGTTTATTCAAATATAAGTCATTCAAATTTGTGCTTTAAGATAAAAATGATTCATTTTGTTTTAAAAATGTGAAATAGTGACCCCCCAATTAAAATATATCAAGAATTACATAGTTTCAAAGCTGGCAGACCTACTGATTTTCCATATGGTGGTGTCACTTTTGTATCAGTCAAGAGTTATCCAAATTACCTCTCTTGGATAAGTAACTGATGAATAAATGCAAAAATTTATTTATGGTGCATCATAAGAAAGCACATTATATAAGGTGCATCAAAGAAAGCACCTTAGCATTTAAGTTATATATTTTGGGAGAAATGGAATCTTCTTCTAATGAAATATTTTATGTTAATAAAATGTGATATATGATGATAGATGTGCTGGTAGAATAACAGCTTTTTGTCCATTTTATTTGATTCATATGAATCTTGCATAATTTCTTCAGCACTAGACTATAAGCAGTTACCTGGATAATACCTCATCTACTGCATTCACATGAACAGACAACTTTTCCATAGTTGCTATTTATCTCCACTGGCAGTTCAGGTTTTACTCAGTTCTGTTTGTTGAACATTTTTTCTTTCATTCACTTAATTGATATATAGACCTTAGTGAAGGTTTCCTTAAAGAGTCCCAAGAGTAAATGAATTAAGCAATAGTGTCACTATGGAGTAAGGAATAATATCATGGGAAGGGGTGGGTGGGTTCTGTGAGACAGAAAAGCCATCTAGTGTGAATAATTTGGTTGGTGATTTGAGAAGCCACACAGTTCAGTATCAGGGGTCACAAACACCTTCTAGTGATAGAAAGGGACATCAGCAAGACAGATACATAAGAAGTTTCAGGTAAGTTTAGTTCATGTCTTTGGAATTAGCAGATGGGCAACAGAATAGAAGCTATAAGGGAGCAAAGTGCAAAGTTTATCTACAATGGCTGTCAAGGAGAATGCATGCCAAAATTAAGATGTCTCTGTATTCTGGGAAGGGTGATACATTGATTTTTTAATTAAAAAATTATAGAACATTACAATTAATATCCAGATATTAATTTCACTGCTTCTTTCCACTGACTAAAGTATTGGTTTTTCCATCATCAGAACAGTCTTAGACTAGAGAGATTACCTCCATAATTTTGTGATAAGGGTGGATGCATTGCTTGAGACAAAACTGACTCAGTGCAAAGTTGACTACATGGTATTGAGGATGGGAGCAGAGATAACATTCTGATCCATTTTATAAGTTTCCTCATGGCAGAAATTGAAGGGCCAAAGTGATATCTATTCACAAATTTCTTACTTTTCACAGAATATTGAAGTCTGTATATGTCCCTGTTCTTTTTTAAATGCATCTAACTTTAATAAGCTCTTCCACACAATAAAAGTAGAACAAAAGTAAGCTGAAGTCATTAAAAATATGCAGATTCCATATAAACTGGTGTCAACATATGATGGAAAGATGCAAGAAGGAAAATACAACTTATATCACAGAACTCTTAGGTCATAAAGACCTGCAGTCTGTCCTACCATACAGTAGTTTTCACAGCTTCTTCATAGTGATCCTAAAAATTCTCAGCAAAAAAAAAAAAAAGAATAGTATGGGCAACTGCCGTGGCTCAGCAGGCAGAGCTCCGACCTGCTGTGCTGGAGGTCTGGAGTTCGATCCCTGGTGCCTCCTGCCCATATGCAAATTAAAAAAAAAAAAATAGTACCAGAATGATTCTGATGGCTAAATCCATGCCATATCATAATTGTTCTCCATTCTAGCATTCTCCTAAGAAACTCAACTACAATAAAGCCAAAAAGCAAAATCTGAATGATTCATTTCTTGATCCATTCTAAATTTTCATATCAAGTGATTGTTAGCTCTTTTTCAAACACTTAAGATTGTTTGAGGTAGAAATATTTCAGTTTTACCACCATCTTTTCAAATACTGTCCAATGAAGTGTTCTCTCCAATGTCCTTACTTCACTTTTCTGGTAGGAAAATTATTTTTCTCTTCCCCTACGATCTTTTCTTTCTCCTTTTGGAATGGATATTCTGGTGCAGAGAAAAGGAATTGGGTACCAGCGTTGAGAGTCTAGTTCCTCAGGTTATTAACATTTCTGAGGAGAAAGGATAAGAGATGGCAGAGTCTTTCTGGGAATTTTCTTCAGTAGATATCTGGGAAAACTTCAGGATCAAGGTTGGGTTGAGCTTTTGTACAGGCCAATAGAGGTAGTCACAGCCCAAAGACCTTCTGGGTCTTGCGTGAGACTGAGAAGTTGATGCTCAAGGCTCTCAAATTCCTACAGGTAGTTTGGAAAACCAAGTTATTTTTGCCAAGACAATTTTGTAGTGTTTTCCTGTTCAGAAGGTGCATAATGTCTGGTTGCCTCTTTTTTTCCTGATTTTAGTAGCTATTCACAATCAATGCCTAGATCAAATAATTGAAATAGGGGCATGAAATGGTGATACATTATCATTATTTCTTTCTTAAAAATTATTTATTTTATTCTCACAATACATTCCATCCACAGTGTACAATCAATGGCTTTCAGTATAATCGCAGAATTGGGCACAGTATATTATGTATTCATTTGCTTTATTTATCCCATATTATACATGCCACACTCTAAAAGAAGATCAACATGCATATAATTACATAAAATAATTTGAAATAATCTTTTGGAAAGTTTGTCTTTTGGCAGGTTTTAGTCCACAGTTAAATTACTGTATTTGGAAATTATTTGGGATAGTTCCTTTGCATGGTTATTTTACCAACTGAAAAGTGGTGGGTTTTTTTTTCCTATAAATATGTCTTCAATTCTTAAGCAGTTTTTTATAATTTATTTTTTTATAAGTAAAATATTTATATTTTAATTTTTATAACAAATATTTATATAAAATATTTGTATATACCCAAAGTTAACCTACAAAACATTGCATTCAAAGAAATCTGATTTCTATGCTGTCACCTCCACCAATTCCTCTCCACTGTGTCACTAGGTGTTTTTTCTTGCCCCTTTTTAAAAATGAAAGCAAATATTTATACAAACAATTCTCCTCTCTTTCCTCACATAAATAGCCCATAACTATGGTATCTTTGTGCCCCTTTCTTTTTTACTATAAACAATGTAATCTAATGATACTCCATGATGGTGTAGATATAAATTTTTTATTGTATAATGTAACATACATACAAAGCAAAGAAAGAACGAAACAATAGTTTTCAAAGCACTCTTCAACAAGTAGTTACAGGACTAATCCCACAGCTTTTCATGGGTTGCCATACATTCATCTGAGATTTTCCCATCTAGCTGCTCCAGAACATAGGAGGCTAGAAGGAATAAATTTTTTTATCATCACAATGGACTTTTTTGTGTGTGTGTGAATAAATTTCAAGGCACAGCATAACAATTAGTTGTAGAACAGATTTGAGAGTTTAGTATTGGTTACAATTCCACAATTTTAGGTTTTTACTTCTAGCTACTCTAAGATCCTGGAGACTAAATGAAATATCAGTTTAATAATTCAGCAGTCATATTCGTTGTTAAACCCTACCTTCTTACAATTTTCGATCCTATATATCGAATCATTTGCCAATCTACTTCTCAGTCAGTGCATTCTTCAGCCACTTGCATTCATTGGGAATCACGTATGCTGCCCAAAGTCCACAGTCCATCAACATCCTCAATTTTAGATAATTTCACTTGTGCCCAAGAGAAAGATAGCCAATAAACACACCCTCACCAAATAGGAAATCTAAACCTCCTCTTAACTCTTACCCATCCCCCCATTATTTACCCCTGTTGTTGCTGTGATACTGTTGATGTATTCCTGTCAAACATAGCCAATAACATGCAATGGCAATTTTCCCCCTGTACCCTGGACTTAAACACTCTTTGTACATGAATCATACCTTTGAAGTAGTTCTTGCAAGAATTTGCTTATATTTCTAGTGTTACTCAGTAAGAAACATAGGTCTATACAACCCCTTTCAATCATGTTCACCTTCAACATGGTAATATTACTAATGGATCGACTAGAGAACTGCCCTCACTTGTATCTATTACCTTAATTTGAGTATAACCTCATTAGCTAACCATTCACCCATCTCTAGCATTGGTGTATCTCTGAGTCCCCTATATTTTGTATTATAAAACCTCCAATTTTAACTTTACTGTGGTAGTAAAGGTGGAGTCATCCAGTATTTATCTTTTGTGTCTGGCTTATTTCACCCAGCATTATGTTCTCAACTCTCACCCATCTTGTCATGTGCTTCAGGATGTCATTTTGTCTTAATGCTGTATAATATTCCCTCATATGTGTATACCACATTTTGTTAATCCATTCATCTGTGGATGGACATTTGGATTGTTTCCATATTTTGGTGATTGTGAATAATGCTGCTATGAATATCGGTCTGCAAATGTCTGTTTGTGTTATTGCTTTCAGCTCTTCTGGGTATATATCAAGTAGTACTATTTCTGGGTCATAGGGAAACTTGATATTTAGTTTCCTAAGGAACCTCCGAACTGCCTTCTATGGTGGCTGTACCATTATATATTCCCATCAGCAGTGCATAAGGGTCCGAATTTCTGCACATCCTCTCCAACATTTGTAGCTTCCTGTTTGTTTAATAGCAGTCATTCTTATTGGTGTGAGGTGGTATCTCATTGTAGTCTCGATCTGCCTTCCCTTATAGCTAATGAAAATGAACATCCCTTCATGTGCTTTTGAGCCATCTGTATTTGTTCTTCAGAAAAGCACATATTCAGATCTTTAGCTTATTTTATAATTGGGTTGTTTGTTCTTTTGTTGTTGAGTTCTATGATTTCTTTATGTATACAGGGTATCAAACCTTTGTCCAGTGTTCAATTTCCAAATATTTTCTCCCATTGAGTTGGCTGCCTTTTGATCTTTTTGACAAAGTCTTTTGAGGTGCAGAAGCATTTGACTTTGAGGAGTTCTCATTTATCTATTTTTTCTTC
>PVIY010022982.1:20672-40097 GCA_004026745.1 Myrmecophaga tridactyla | reverse complement strand
AAATATTAGCTTACTTTTAATTTTATTATATTTTATTTGTTATTATTATTATTATTAGGTACATTGATTAGGTTATGTAACTTGTTAGACTACTTTAAGGGGAATTTGGGGAATGTACTTATAATATTAGTTTATTTATTAGTAAGCTTATTTAAATTTAGGGAGGACATATTTAGGCAGAATAAAATTGCATTTGCTTAATTGAAAGATTCATTATTTAATTTTTAATTGTTTTTATAATATTTTCAAATTACAAAGAACTTTAAAAGTTTATTGTCTATTAAGTTCTGGGAACTATGCTGAGCTCATTGAATTTGTCCCAAGTTTAAATCTAGGAAAACTTCTTAATTGGTTGTACAAACAGAAAGATACTAGGCTTAGAGCTCACTAAGAATTTTTTTTTTAATTTGTTGTTGGTATCCAGAGGTATGAGACTATACATTGATAATGCATACAGACATAAATAGGAAGTTTTTTGTTTGAAAAGAAAAACAAAAACACAGAAATATTTTTGAGAGGAATAAATAAAGGATTGAATATGCCACTTTATCCCATTTTCATTTTTTGTAAAAATAAGACGAAATAAAACATTCAATTCCTTACTCGTAGTAGTATTTTTATTTTAACTTATAGTGAGGACAGATTATGTTATAGAAATAAAGCTTTTTTATATGCTTGTAACACCAAAATGCTATTAATTTTTAAAACAGCCTAAAGGTTCCCTTTTTAAAAGAATTTCTGCAATTAGTAACCAGTTATGAATCTTTGACTATTATAAATGTAGGAACATACCAATTAATAATTAGACTGAACACATTAGCTAACAAATAGGCATTAAATATTTAACATACCAAATATATTAGTTAACAACAGACATGAAATACTTATGTGATAGAATAAGTTTATTAAGCTGGGGAGTAGGAACTTTCAGACCATTCATTAATCGAGAATGCCATGCTGTGACCAATGTTTTTGTTGCTCTAAAGGGTATTGTGGCCAAGCTGAATTGCAGAGAAAAATAATTTTTTTGTTTTATTTTCTTTTTCTAATTGGAGTTTACTGAGATTATTAAGTAAACATTTGGGAGGGGTAGAATCAGGAATTGTTAGGTTGTTAGCCGTGATTATTTGCTAATTTTTAATATGGAGGGGGAGGTTTGCTACATGTTAGGGATTTTGTTTGCAGGAGATTTACAGAGGTCTGTTCATGGAGACTTATGTTTAATGCTCCTTTCAAGGCTGATTGTTACCAACTCTATTGAAGTCTTACAGTCTCCCTAGGGATGCATCTTGGACATGCTAACTCTTGTTAGGAGCCTGAAGATAGGAGGCTTATGGAAATTACCAGCTCCATTGGTGGCTTATGGGCCAGTGTAGCTTTAAGTGAGGTTAACTTACCTAGATCCAAGATCCAATTGCAACAACAAAGCAGACATCCCAATTTGTTGTTGGGGATTAGCTAAGTGTGCAGTCTTTCACCCAGGGTGTCCCCCAGGTTGTTTTTTTTACCAACACACAGGAAAATGCTCATGGACCTGGAAACTGAGCTTGAGCTTTGGACCAGGTGCACTGAGGCTGACCAAGGTATCACCAGGACAATGAACAAAACTCTCACAGGGGGATCTGGGCAGAAGGGCATCACTTACCTAGGGCCAAATTAGCTGTAGTTGTTTGAATGCCATGGATGTGAGCTGGTGTCACATTAAGATGATCTGAGATGGAAATTCACACTGTCAATCACATGGAAATCATAGCGACTGTGCTGGTTTGGTGAGCTGAGTGACTGGAAGGCTGCTCCCATAGCCCTGAGGAGCCAGAAAACTAAGCCTTTAGTCAGACTTGTCCCAGGTTTTGGCACCATTTATGTTAGTCATGGGGTCATTAAAGGATTCCACATGAGACAGTGAGTTAAAGCTTAATAGTTTATTGAGAGAGGGAGAAACAGATTGAGAGCAAAGGGAGAGCAGGCAGGTGAGAGTCAGCAAAACTTGCCAGCAAAAGAGAAATGGCTCCAACTTTCTTTCTGACAACTTGTGGTTTTAAAGGAAAAACAGCACCAAGAGGGGTGGGGGTGATGTGTGGCTGCAGGCATCACCAGAAGACATCAGGTTAGTGCAGATCATGACTTCATGCTCATGGTTATCTGGTCTGGCCTCTGGTGGGTGAAGTGTGGCATGTTCATGCTCATCTATCTTGTCAGAACATCAGGTCCTGTCAAAGAAGTTGCTAAGGGAGAAAAACTGAAGAGGCCCCCATGCCACAGAATCCATTTTGATTGTTAAGTTTAATTTTCTGAGACCTGACAGAGAAGATATGGAGAAAGAGGTATACTTATCCACAGTTGGTGGGAATGCAAAATGGTATAACAGCTCTGTAAGGTAGCTTGGTGATTCGTTAGGAACCTAAGTATAGATGGTAATTTGCACATTGATGTTTATAGAAGCTTATTTATGATTGCCAAGAGATGGAAACATCCAAGTGTCCATCAATGGATGAATGGCTAACAAACTGTAGTATATACATATGATGGGATATACACAGCTGTAAGGCAGAATAAAGTCATGAAGTATGTGTCAATGTGGATGAATCTTGAGGACATTTTGCTGAATGAAATTACCTATAAACAAAAGGACAAATATCGTATGGTCTCACTAATATGAACTAACGTTAATGAATGAACTTTGAGAGTTGAAGTTAAGGACATGATTATAAGATAAAAATAGGGTAGAGATAGGGAATTTGGTGCTGAAGTAATACAGACTAATAGCAATAAGACTGATTGTAAAACTTCTGAAATGGATAGCATCATACTACCTCACTGTAGCACATTAGTATAAGTACATCAAATGAAGCTGAATGTGAGTATGATTGAGGGACAAGGGCTGAGGAAATGTATGAAACCAGAAGGACAAAGAGGATAAAACTGAGATGGTATAACTTAAGAATGCCTAGAGTGGGCAATGATGCTTATTAAATGTGCAAATAAAAAACACTTTTGCATGAGGGAGAACAAATGAATGTCAATATTGCAGGGTGTTGAGAATAGATGGTATATAGGAAAATGTACAATCAATGCAAGCTAGGGTCTATAGTCAACAGTAACATTATAATATGTTTTCACTGAATGTAACAAAGGCATTATGCCAAAACTAAATGTCAACAAGTGGGGGATATTGGGGAAGGTTATGGGATTTTCTGCAGAAGAAAAGGAAATGTCTTCATATAGACTATGTTAGCAAAAGCACATCTATTTACTCAGGTTGGATTGTATGATAACCAATTAAAAATGAATAGAGAAACGTGCTAGAAAAATTGCAGAGAAAGATATTAACCTACTCACTGTTGGTAGGGGAACTGAGAGGTATACCCCCCTTGGAGGGCAGTGTGGTGTTTTCACAGCAGGCTAGGGTTGGGGTTGCCATATGATCTTCCAACCCCATTGCTCAGTATATACCTAGAAGAACTGAGTTTGTGGACTCAAATGACATTTGCACACTAGTGTTTATGGTGTTCACTATTCACAATGGATAGAGGTGCTCTAAGTGAGGAATAGAAAGGGGAACTGTGGTGTATACATACAATGGACTACTGAGTGGCTACAAAAAGGAATGAAATTGTGAGGCATGCAACTAGGTGAGTGAAACTTAAGGACAGTTTCTTGAGTGAAATGTCAGAAACAAAAAGACAAATATATCATACCTCACTCATGTGGACTAATTATAATGTACAAACAGAGAATCGAAGTTGAAAGCATGGGTAATCAGGCTGGAGCCTATTGCAAAAGATCCTAGATTGTAAGCTTTTACAGAAGTCACATATATTCAGGGGTTGTCACCGTTATTTCTAAATTCTGAAATACTGAGCTATGTATGTATAAAGTGGTCATTCCCAGAAACTTTAGGTATTTAGTGATGCCTGAGACTCAGAGTTAGAGCTCTGAAGCTATGAAAGCCAGCATTACCTCATACAGCAACTGTTTAAAAAGTTGATAAAAGAATCAGACTTTGGCTAGAGATATGAAGGAAACTTCTCTGGATAGGGCTAAGGTAAATTAGAATACAATGCAAAGGATGATGATATCATCCATACTTTAAAGCTTCAACTTCTGTTTGAGACCAAAGGGAGAGTTTTTTTAGGCACAAAGTTTATATTTTGGTTAGTGCATTACCTAATTTAACTTGGATGGTCAGTTTAGAGGAACACCATTAAGTACATGGAATCTTGAAAATGGTGTGAGATCCTGTTGGTTTGTACAGGTTAGTGTGATGTCCCAATATATCCCAGAGTAATTTGGGCAGTGAATAAAAATGTATTTGCAAAGTCTTCCAAGGGGACTGGGAATAAAGGAGGAAATATCCAACTTTCCCATTTGGGAAATTCCTGATATTCTTGCAAGCAGTGAAAACCACCAAGTCCAAAGACTGAGCCCTTGATCTTGAGGTTCATTTCTATGAAACTTATTCCTGCAAAGGAGAAGCAAAGCCTACTTATAATTATACCTGAGTCACCCCCAGACAACCTCTTTTTTTTGCTCAGATGTGGCCTCTCTTTCTAAGCCAACATGACAGGTGAACTCACTGCCCTTCCCCGTATGTGGAACATGACTTCCAGGGGTGTAAATCTCCCTGACAATGTGGGAAAGAACATCCTGAATGAGCCAGGACCCAGCATCATGGGATTGAGAAAGCCTTCTTGACCAATAGGGGAGAGACAGAAATGAGACAAAATAAAGAGTCAGTGGGTGAGAGATTTCAAGCAGAGTCAAGAGGCTTTCCTGAAGGTTATTCTTATGCATTATATAGATATACCTTTTTAGTTTGTGTTGTATTGGAGTGTCTGGAGGGATGTAGCAGAAACTGTTGAGCTGTATTCCACTAGTCTTGATTCTTGAAGATGATTGTCTAAAGCTGTATCTTTTACAATGTGACTGTGAGATTGCGAAACCTTGTATCTGATGCTCCTTTTGTCTAGGATATGGACAGATGAGTAAAAAAAAAGTGATAAAAATAAATAAATAATAGGGTGGAATAACGGTAAAAAAATGGGTAGATTGAAATACTGCTAGTCAATTAGAAGGAGGGGGAAGGGGTATGGGTTGTATGAGTTTATCATTTTCCTTCTTATTTCTTTTTCTGGAGTGATACAAATGTTCTGAAAATGGTCATGATGCTGAATACACCACTATGTGATGCTATTGTGAACCATTGATTGTATACCATTCATGGATTGTGTGAAGATTTCTCAATAAAATATTTTAAAAATAAAAAAATTAAATATAGCCATCAAGTTTGAGGAATAAAGAAGAAATAAACACCCACTTTATCCACCCATTTTAAGAAATAGAAAATCACTAAGTAAAATGTCCCTTGTATTTTCCTCCCGGTCTGCATCACTTTTGATTTCCCAAGAAGTATAAACTATCCCAAAGTTTATGGAATTACCTTAGTCTTTTCATGTTATCACAGACATATGTTTTTATGTTTGTTTTTTTCTTTTTTGGGGGGGTTGGTGCATGGTCCAGGAATCAAACCTGGGTCTCCCGCATGGAGGTGAGCATTCTACCACTGAACCACCCATGCACCCTATACATACATTCTAAAGTTTTATATACATTTTCCAAATTGTATATATTGTTTCATGGTTTGCATTCATTTTTTTCTTTGTTTTGTGAGTATAATATCTCTCAATATTGCTTTGTGTTGTTTTATTTTATTTATTTTCCACAATGGTATAATGTTCCGTTGTATTAAAATGCTCTGTTAATTAGTCGTCTCATGACTGATGAACATTTGAATTGTTCACAAAGTTTTGCTATGAAGAACAATGGTGCTATATATGAATATGTGTTCATGTCTTCTGGTGACATTTGGAGGTTTTAAAAATAGCATCTATAACCTGAAATAATAGATTTATTAATCTTAGAGTGCATTTATAATATTGTCTAATTATTTTTCAAAGTGATTATACCAATTTACACCATACTAGCAATGAATTATGAGAAACCCGATTGATTTATATGCTAGCCACTTTTGCTATAATCGGATTTAAGTTTTGCTAATTTGTTGGGTGTAAAGTGATTTCTCATTGCAGTAATTCACACTTCTTTACTTACTAAAATGAGGTTGAGTGCCTTTTCCTATATTCATATGCTATTAGTGTTGTTTCCTGGGAAACATTTGTGTACGGTATTTAGCCTTCGTTTTCTTGGATTGTTGATCTTATTGACTTTTACAAGTACTTTTATATCTCACTATGAATTCTGTGATATCAACCGTATTGTAAATATGTGTTCCCACTTTGAGGCCCATGTTTTCACTTTATTGTAGTACTTTTTAAATGTATCTTTAATTTAATGTGTTAGAGGTTATCACTCAGAAGGCATGTCTTTATTTCGTGCTTATGAAATCCTTCTTCTTCGAACGATCATAAAGATTTCCCATATTTTCTCCTGAAGATTTTAAAAGTTTTCAGATGTTGAATTTTATGTGTCAGCTTTGATACACCAGCAGTTATTTTGGAGAACAGCATGAGATAAGGATAGAAATACATTTATTGAACATTAGATTCTTTCTACACTGATCTAAAAATCCTAGTTCTAATATACATATCAGATTCCGAATTAAGGTCTTGAATTTACTTTGCAAATTCTATGTCACCAGTTAAATATATGCTTAAACATGAAAACACACACGCACAAACACATACTCAAATACACATAAAATACCCAGAATATATGCTTTTCTTAATTAACTTATTTTCTTTCTTTTTATGGGTGACCTTTTGTTTTTACTATCATTATCCAACTAGCATGAATATTTTAATATTCACAACAATTTATATTCTATAAGATTTTTTAGTAAATATTTTAAGTGCATCTCACTTTATGAAAGCATACATACTTGAATAGTTTCATGTATTATATATAATCTAATCTTTGCTTTGTCTTTATAAAAATGTTGGACTTAATTTCATGATGTGTCAAAGTCCTCTAAATTTGATAACTCTGAGACACCAAGAAATTTTACTATGTCATAGCATGTAAGTATGAAATATAGATTTTTAAATTACCCCCCCCTTTTCTGATGCTCAGTCTTCTCTATCTGTTTTGTCTTCTTGAAGGACATAATCTAGTTCATATATTTAAGTACTCTTTATTTCCTTAAAACTCTCAAAACTTTGTCTCCAGTCATGATCTGAGTTCAATTATTCCAACTTTCAGTTTCATATCTCTATGTGGATACCTGATACACACCTCAAATTTACTGCTAGATTTCTTCCAACTCTCTTACATAACTTATCCTGTTCTTTGATGTTTTAACAGCTTTGTTTATGGAATCAATATCCACACAGTTGCTCAAGTGCTGAACTGAGGACATAGAGTTAATTGATCTTTTTCATATTATCCCCATAGTTGATCCATCAATAATTCACAACTACAATAAAACTAGCTTCAAAATATAACAAGTAACCACATTGATTTATCTTTTCTGCCACCATCCTTAACCAAGACAAGCTCATCTCCCACCATGATTACTGCAGTAGCCAGAATGATTTCCTTTATCCTTGATTATGACTTCACTTCCCAATCCCACTCAGTAGCCATGAAGGTCATATTACTTCCCTGATTAAAATATTTCAATGCAAGTTGCTGTACATTATACTTAGAATGAAATTTAAATACTTGGAGCCTATAAGGCATTCTACACTTTGCACCCTGAGTAGCTTCAAATGCCAACCATTACCACTCCTCCCTTGTTCATTATGCTGAAGTCACTCCAGTTTTCTTCTTTTTTTAATGAATGTCATATTTCCTGCCTCTGAACCTTTGCAATTTCTATTCTTTCTGCTTCGAATAGTCTGCTACCAAGTCTTTACATCCTTTTTGCCATTCTGATCTCAGGTCAACTAGTTTCGGTGCCTCCACTCACACATTCTTAAGCAATTCCCCTCCTGCAGTCATTTCCTATCACATAAATCTACTCTATTTTATTTATAATACTTAACATATCAAAAATCATCTTCTTATCTTCTTTAACTTAACATTATCTATCTCACATCAACTAGAATGTGCACTCTTTTTTATTCTTGTTTGTTGTTCTAACTCCATTATCGTAGACACTCAGCACACAATAGATCAATCAATATTTTCAAATCACTGAATATATGAAAGGGAAATCACATCCATACAATCTCTTCCAATTTTTTAAAATAATTATTTATTCTGCTGATTTATTCTGATATTTAGTTTCTACAAATCTATATGCTTCTATACTAAACAGTGAACTTATTTAAGTGGCAGTAAAGTGATGAAGTGAAGAAAAACAATGACTAAGGTTTAAGAATGCAGAAGTAAAAAACATAAATGTAATCAATAATTAGGGCACATGCATGATATTTTAGATTATTTGAGAAGGAAAATTATGGTCTAAATAAGCTTAGAAACTTTATATGTTGTTTTTAAGTAATATACATTGAAAGTGATACCTGTCTATTTATCTATATATCTAATCTATTATAGATATAATACACATATGTATATACATACATATATGCATGGTATATAAAATCAAACAGTATCATACATAGAGTAATTAATTGTTGGTGGAACAACTTTATTAAAGTCAGTACAATTAGGCATTTCTCTATTATCAACAATTTTTGCATATAATGTCCAAAGGAAAAAGTTTTCACTAGTTCAACCTATCAGAGCAGCGAATGTGAACTGGATTTCAAACAGTATTTCAGAGGTGAGATAATACAAATTCTTCTGTTCTAAAGGGGGTTTCCACTTATTTATGTCTCTGAAAATTGTGTGAATAATATATGTAAAGTACATATATTATTATACATATACATATTATGTTTGTAAAGTACATATATAATATATGTAAACTAATATGTGTAAAGCACTCTCCTACCCAACTTTAGTAGAGAGGGAATCCTTGATTCTATTTTCAGGCACAGGTATGTGTAGAACTAGGTATGTCCCTGAGTCAAATGAGTAAAATAATAACATCGTTAAAAGTCCTTGTAAAAGAAAAGGTGTTTTGTGTCAAAATAAACCTGATATTCATATCTCCACTAAGATTGTTGAATATAGTTTAGGATGAGCTCCTGTTTAACATTATCACTAAAAATATAGAAGCATTAGACACCACCACACATTAATGCTTCTATAGTCAACTCTTAGTAAGTCATATTTCTAATGAAGAGCGAGCGATAAAGAGCTATTAAATTATAAGTAGAATTTAATGTTTGTTTATATTTTTTCTCATCTTTAAAGGTAAGAATATCAGTGGCATTGCGGAATGGTTAACAGACTTACAGGAAAGATTTGCTGTATTATTGCAATTTTCTGATTTCCCAAAGGGACGCATAATAAGCTCTAAACCTATATATTTCAGTCCCGTCAAGATCCAGTGGACGAAAATATTAATGGTGTTCCTTGTGAAAATGTGTAGATTATAAAGCACTTTAAGGATAAAATGAGCTGCATACATGCCATAAATATATCTGTTGGAAATTTTAATATATTAAGGGTTTTAAGGAATATATATTAAGGGTTTTGAAAAGTTATCAGCTTATGCATTATGTATGTTATTATGGTTCTTGAGGCTGTTTAAACTGCTGGACACCAATAATATTAAAGACCTTAACATTTTCTTGAAAATCTCTGTAATTTTATGAGATTTCTAAAATTCATTGAGAAAATTTCTTCAAATATTTTGTGACAGCCAAAACTATCATATATTTGAATTCAAGAAATGGCAAATGTTATTTACAAAAATCAATCTCATACACTATAGTTTTATTAAATGATTATGACACCTAGTTTAGTTGAACCTTTTGTATAGTCTTGAGTGGTCTAATATATACTAATTTGGGAGACATTTTCTATAGCTTATCATTATGATCTTAAGTGTATAGATTAATTATGTTATTTTATTTAATATTTAATTCCTGATGCAAGAAAATATTGACAGAACAGAAAGTTGATTCAGAAAAACAAGTGGAGCATATATATATAGTCATTCAGATTGTTTTTCCTTCAAAAAGGCTTTATGTTAGAGAGTAACAAAGAAGAAATGCTGGTGATAGTTCCAAGAATATTTAATAAGTGACCTCTTAAGATAATAGGTAAAAAAAAAAAACTTCCATTGAAGGATATGTTCACCCATCAACACTGAATGTATTGTTAACTTGGGAAATATTAATATTAAAATCTGTTAATAACCTAAGCATATATGCTTTTCTTAGTAAATTATCTTATTTAATATCATACCTTATTTAGCCCAGTCATTGAAAAGCCAGTGAGGGTGCTAACTACAGCCAGAATTTTAAATCCACCATGAAGAAGCAATTGCTATGTATGATTTATTATTTCACAAAGTACTTTGTGGCAAAACAGCTCTAAATTTTTCTTCAAAAGTAGATTTTGTGGAAGCACACTGAATAGTCCAATTACTTCATCCAATTTAGGCATCTATATTTGGTATATAAATGTTAAATATCATTATTTATTCCTTTTCAATAGGGTATGTTGTCAAAATGTAGAAATGATCTTATTGATTATTATTTGAGTCTAGGAATGACCACATGTATGATTAAATACTCATCCATTAAAGCATTTTCAATATGTAATAATTTAAAGCTATTTGAACAGATTGAAAGTGAAGGGTACAAGGAAAAAATGATTAAACAGAATTTCCCCTTATTTCAATGTCAATATAGGTATTATTTGAAGTCAGCTATTTCTGAAGTAAAATATTATTTAAAAATAGTTATTTCTAGGGCTAATCTTTGTTTTTAGTGTAATAAATGTTGTTCTTAATTTATTTATCATTCTATATATCTTATGAATTAGGAAAATATTTTTAAAACTTGAGAAGAAATAACATGAATATTAAACAAAGAAACTTTAGAAAATTAAAGATTTTCAGTTGTTTTAAACTCTATTTCAACTATAGTTGTTTAAATTTATTATGTCTCTGAAGCAAATACTTAATTTAACTTTTAGGTAAATTTAATATCCTCATGAATTTATTTGACCCAGAATTACATACATTTCTTAAAAAAAAAGAAAGAAAAGGATTAAAATAGCTATAAAACTGTCAAGGAACATTTCTTATGTGATTACAGCTGTTGCTATAGCTACCAAGTGCTTGTGTTCAACATAGGTTTAGACTTGACCTTCAAACTGACCTAAAACTTCAGGGTTATTTGTGCATACTATGGGGTATTATTTTTTTCTTTTTAACCAGTACTGATGGGATTCTTGTATAGTGACACCCGAAACAAAGAATGCAGACAAGCAAATTTCAATTTGCATGGGCCCAATAGTGACGAAAACTATGCATATGTAAAATTTTCCTAAACATACTATTAACCTCAAAGGGCTATTTATGTGTTCCATTTAACTTTTATTCTTTCAGTTCCAATAAGCCTTTATTTATGTATTGTATTATCCCATAGAAAAGTGGGAAAAGGGGAAAGGGTCAGCATGTTACAAAATGGTAGCACAAGGTACATTTCCCTGTACAAAATCAGCCAAAGCCCTAGGGGGCTAAGTCTCCTGCAGTTAGGATTAGGGAAAGGACAGGTACACACTATCCTACCTTCCCTTCCTCCCCATAAATTCAGTATTCCACACAAAACTTTGGTTTCTAGCAGTAAACATGGAGTTACATTCTTCCAACTCCTGTGTCATGGTCAGGTTCATGTGTCAACTTGGCCCAGTGGTGGTAGCTGTTTTTCTGGTTTGGCAAGTGCTGGCCTGTCTGCTGTGATGAGGACATTTCATAGAATTAAATCATGATCATGTCAGCTGCATCCACAGCTGATTCTATTTGTAATCAGTGAAAAGGGAGTGTCTTTTGCAATGAGTGATGCTTAATCTAATCACTGGAAGCCTTTTAAGGAAGATTCAGAAGAGACAGGCTGTCTTCCTGCTTCAGCTGGTGAGCCTCTCCTGTGGAGTTCATCCAGACCCTCCATCTGAATCGTTGCCTTCACAGCCTGCCCTGTGGATTTTGGACTCTGTGTTCCCATGGTCATGTGAGACAATTTTATAAATTTTATATTTGTGAGTGTTCCTTGTTGATTCTGTTTGTCTAGAGAACCCTAACTAATACATCCTGTTAAACAATCTTGTGACCATTTTGACGTATGTTTCTTGCACCTGCATAAAAGTTCCTGAATGATTTGGATATAATTCATCTTCCCTTTCTTGATCTCTCACCCCACATTCTACATGGAAACATCCCTATTGCATGCTTCTTCTCTATCCTTGGATTGATGATTAAGTTGTTTTGATCAATCCAAGCACATCAGTGTTAATCTTTGGCACAAATCACATAGTGGAATGGTCTTAACTCAAAAGATTGCGTATGAAGATAGAGTGTTCTTAGGTTCTTCAGTTTATTTTTTGTAAAAGTCATTGAAGAGTTGTGGAGATGCCTAAATGTGTATGGAGGGGTTGAGGAGGCAGAGCCAGAGAGGAGCAATAGGGCACATTTTTAAGACAGAAGATCTAGTCCAAAATAGGAAATTGGGGAACATGAAGGAAAGGATGGTTCAAGATCCCCACTTCAAAGAGAGACCCCCAAATATATTTCAGAACCTTTTGCCTGGTACAAAATCTTCTGTCAAAGATGCTTTGGCTATTTTTCTTCCAACACATAAAAAGAAGTTTGTAAACAACAAAACCTCCAAAAGAACAGTTCCATCTACAATTTTATTTCCTGAAATCAGTTATTTTCCTGTTCTACTCCTTTTAGGACTGAGATTTTGAAGTATTATCTGCTTTTCTTTCTTTAGTGAAATTGCTTTCAAATTTTATAAATCTCTTCTTGATAGAATTTAACACTGCAAATTTATATACTCTTTTATAATATTTATGTATAGATTAATATCCTTTATGATCTAAAACTCCTAGCCTGATAAGCCTTTTATAAGTTGTCCATCATTGTAAACATACACAAGAAAATTTGATGTGGAAAATAATGTCCTCAGAGATTAATTTACTATTAATGTTACTTTGCTACATACTAAAGATGTGCCCTGAAGTCAGAACATAAGTTGGTGATGGCTAACATAAGAGAAAAATTTTAAGGTAAAATATGAGTTTAAGTTAATAAGGTTGGGAATAGGAAAAAAAATTAGAAAAGGCAGGGTGGATGGTATTTGGAAGATGAAACGATGCCATGCAAGACCCTGTAATTTGCAGTGTGGTGACCTTCAGGTTATTTAGATGAGAAGTTGCCCATACAAAGAAAAAGTGAAAGAGTAATTCATAAATGTGCATGACTTTTCATAAAATTGCTATTTATAAAAAGATGTGGTTAGATTTTTTAAAGAAAACTGATTGTCCTGGAATTATGTCACATATAGAAAGGAAATATATGAGATCAAAAGCACAAAAAACATGAGGGGGAAATTGGTATTATATGCTGTAAAATTTTTACATTGTTCCATATGCAGAATAATATCTGACTTAGACTGCAGTGATTTAAACAGATTTGCCTTACAATCTAGAAAAAAAAAACATTATTAAGGGAAATATACCTAAGAAGTTAACAGATTAGATAACATAAAATATTAAAAAAAAATTGACTCAGTCAAAGGAAAGTCAGGAACGAAAAACAGAATCATGGATCAATAAGGGCAAATGAAAAGAGAGTAGATTTTAACTCATCCATATCAATAATCACCTTAAATGTAAATGAGCTAAACACTCCAATTAAGAGGTGAAGACTGGTACTGAATGAAAAAAAAAATCATATGCTCTTTAAATTCCAAATACTTCAATAGAGTAGTTAAAAGTACAAAGTTGAGAAAATATATACCATGCAAACAGACTAAGCACTAGAAAACTCACATGGCTATGCTAATATTAGATAAAGTAAGCATGAAAGTACATAACAGATTATTGCCAAAGACAAAGAGGATATTTTAGTAATATAGAAGGGTCAATTTATCAAGAACTCATAATATTCTTAAATGTGTTCACACTTACTAACAGAACTACTTTAAGAACTACTTTAGAACAATAAAACTGGCAGAACTACAAGAAAAAATTCACAGTAATATTTTGAAATTTTGACTGCCTTTCTTATTATTTGACATAATAATCAACCCAGTAAAAATAAGAATACAAAAAATTTGAACAAATTTATTAACTAACTGCCCAAGTGAAAATTACAGAACACTACAGCAACTACTGAATGCACATTTCTATTTAATTCAATATGGAATATTCACTGAATTCATAGCCATCATACAAATATCAACAAATTACAAATGAATAATAGGGGATATTTTATCACAATGATGTAAGTTAGAAATCAATGATAGTAAAGTATCTAGGGGAAAAATACAAAATACTTGGAAATTAAGCAAAATATTTCTAAATAATCCACAATTCTAAGAAGATAATTAAAAATGTTTCAATTAAATGACAATGAATAAGAGTGAAGCAATGGAATATCAAAATTTGGGAGATACAGCTAAAGGTTAAGGGAAATTTTAGTTTTAAGTACCTGTTTTAGAAAATAATAAATATTGGTAAGATGTCAATTCTACCTGAAGTGATTTATAAATTAAACATAATTCCAATAAAAATTCCAGCAGCCTTTTTTCATATTTATGACCAAGTAATGTTTGACAAGAGAGCAAAGACCACTCATTTGGGAAAGAACAGTCTTTCAACAAAGGTCCTGGGAAACTGAATCTTTATTTGCCAAAGAATGAGGTGGACCCCATCCTCACACAATAAAAATATGGACTCAAAATGGATTGAATATCTATATATAGGAACCAGAAATGCAAACCTCCTAGAAGAAAATATATGGAAGCATCCTCAGGATCTTATGTTAGGAAATGGTTTCTTAGATTTTATGTCCAAAGCACAAGCAACAAAAGAAAAAAAAAAAAGATAAATTGGACTTCACCAGAATTAAAATCTTTCGTGTATCTAAAGACTTCAACATGAATTTAAATAGAAAATATTTGGAAACTGTATATCAATAAAGGTATAATGCCCAGAATATATAAAGAAATACTTCAACTCAACCAAAAAACAATAACACATTTAAAAATGGTTAAAACACATGAATAAACATTTTCCAAAATGAAATTTAAGAACACATTGAAACATAAAGCTAAATGAAACTAACCAAGGAAAAATAGAAAATCTAATTAATCCTTTACATATTAAAGAAATTGAATTTGTAATTTAAAAAATAATAGAACTACCTACAAAGTAAACTCAAGACCCAGATGGATGCTCCAGTGAAATCTGCCCAATATTTAAGGCAGAAAACTGCCACTATTGAATTCTTTAAGTAAATAGTGGATGAGAAAACACTTGTTTTGTGAGGCCTGGATTATACTAATTCCAAACAACTGATTATTTATTTAAATAAAATAAATTTTATTTCCTACCTAATTTTCATGCAAATATTAGATCTTGATGGATCATACACATAAACATAAAAGTTAGAAAAAATGAAACATTTGGAAGGAAAAATAGAAAAATAGTCCTAAAATTTTGGGATATGGATATCCCTTAGAACAACAACAAAATAATTGTCAAAACACTGTTGAATGGGAGTTAATAAAAAGTAAGTCTGTTGGTTCATAAAAGAAAAAATACTATTCAGAAATTAAATAGCTAAAACAGAGACTAAGTATATATATTTGAAACATATAAATGAAGACATATTTTTAGGTATAACTGAACTTATATTTTGATGAGTAAGTAATTCTTCTAGCACATAAATAAAGGATAAATTACCTGTCATGGTAGGAAGCTGAATGGACCTCAGAAAATTATGTTTTAAAATTTAATTCATTCCTGTGCATGTGGACCTATTGTAAGTAGGATCTTTTGGTGAATAGTATCTTAAATTATGATGTGACCTATATACAGGGTGGGCCTTAATCCACTTACTGGAGAACTTAATAAGAGTGAAATTCAGATGGAGAGAAAGCAATGGCAGTGAGAACCTGAAGCAATGGAATATGAAAGAAAGGAGAGAAACGAGTAGTCACTGCTCAGTGTCTGGTCATGTGACAGAGAAGTTCAGTAATGACAGAAGCTAGTCTTCGAGGAGAAAATATATTGTTAGATGATGCTTTGATTTGGACATTTTCATAGCCTCAGATGTGTGCCTTGTAAGCTAACAGATTCATATTTGGTAAAAGCTGACCCATTTAACAGTATCTGCATTTTGGCAGACTAGCAAACTACAACAGATTTTAGTGCCAAAAATTAGGTGCTGTATTGCAAATACTAAAAATGTGGTTTTATAAATGAGTAAGGGGAAGATTTTAGAAGAACTGTGAGATGCTTGATAAAAAAGGCCTAGATTGCTTTGAAGAGTCTGTTAGTAGAAATACGGATGCTAAAGATACTTCCATTGAGGCCTTAGACAGAAATGATGAATGTGTCATTACAAACTGGAAGAAAGGCAATCCTTGTTTTAAAGTGGCAGAGAATTTGACAAAAATGATACCTGATGTTGGGTGGAATGCAGAATTTAAAAGACAATCTTGGATATTTAACTGAAGAGATTTCCAAACTAAATGTGGAAAGTGGTCCTTGGTTTCTCCTTGCAGGTTATAGAAAAATATGAGAGGAAAGAGATTAGTGAGAACTGAACTCCTGGGTACAAAGTCCAGAAATTGGTGGTTTAGAAATTTCTGAGCTTCTGAAAAATGAGTCCCCAGAGAATGGTGCTCCATGTGAAGATTTAAGTGAACATGAAACCAGTTAGTTATTTCAGGGCAAGTCAGGATAAGAAATGCAGTTTTCCAGGAAGAATTTGTGGAAGGTCCTACAGTCATATGGTTTGGATCACTGTGTACTACATGTGAAATAAACACTTTTTTGTTGCTGTTGTTAGATCTGTATGAACAGAAACACAACCAGCCTGGACTAAAAGAGACAGAAAATGGACAGATGGAAGGAAAAATGACTTGGAAGTCAGAATCACTGAAGCTGAGGTCTGGAATGAGGACATCTTTTCAGGTAAAGAGAGTGGACCCACCATGGATGTGGAAAGTGTGTGTATGCCTCAGAGCTTGCAGGGTATGGGCCATCAATCTGTTGTCCAGGAAGAGTGTTACTATCCAAGGATTCTCAGATGCCTGGGGGATTGTGGAGAGTTTGGCTGCCTCCTGTGTGCTTGAGAGGTGTAGCCTAGAGTTGGGTTGTCACTCCAGTGCTTGAGGAGGGTGAAGCCTAGAGCCTGGCCTACATCTGAATGCTTGGAGATGTTAGACCTTTCACCCCAATGTTTGGGGGAAGTATGGCTGCTGCACAAGCACTTGAAAAGGTTCAGGCTGCCATTCAATCAGTCCCCAAGGACAAATCATTGTTCTCTAGATAACTCTCAGAACTTGAAATCCAATGAAGGTTAGATGGTGAAATAGTGAGGTGTGGAGTTTAGTTTGTCCTCCAGAGCAGCTAGTAAATAGTAGCCAGGAAATATATGAAACAATATTGGGGGGATATCAGTGACTGGACACACATCATACACCAGTCTGTGACAAGTGGAATGGCTGAGAGTCAACACAGAATTGCAAATCTCCCAAGCCATGGAGGCCGGTTCCCCTCGCCCATGTGCACAGCAGGCTGATTCCTCAAGGGGAAAAGAAACACTCTACTAGATGCAAGGAATTAGCTCAATCAGGCTCCAATTGTGGAATTAATTAACAAATTCTGACTGCTGAAAACAGGCCCTGAGAACAGGTAAACTTGGAATAAGCACAAAAGTAACCAGGAGTTTTTGTTGGATGAAAGGAGGTGATGCTGTTGGAAAAAATGAAACAAAAAACAGAGGCTTTTTTGAGTTTGACAGCACAAAATACTGGAAAAGGGAAGACCCCAAGAAAAGGGGGAACAAAGACCCTGGGGACACAAAGAGATACATATAAACTCCAGCTTTTGATTGACAAACATAAGGAGCTTGGGTCTGGTTCTGTAAGG
The DNA here is from genome assembly GCA_004026745.1 of Myrmecophaga tridactyla. NCBI lineage: Eukaryota > Metazoa > Chordata > Mammalia > Pilosa > Myrmecophagidae > Myrmecophaga > Myrmecophaga tridactyla. The sequence continues at coordinate 22,109 of PVIY010022982.1, read as the reverse complement.
GCATTTTTATTTTTAAAAATCTTAACAGCTCATTAGATCATTAGATAGAACTGTGAGGCTACAGCACTGCCCCATGCAAGGGTTAAATAAAAGCATGTCTGAGAGACAAAGTAACTAGGTAGGTGAATGGGGTTAATTCTCTAAAGGGTGTATCTTCCCCAAGAAAACAGTACTGAGGCATAGTTCCAGTAGTAGACCTTCTTTAGGTAATTTAGGGCCTAAGGGCTGGAAAACAGAAGCAACCAAAGTCTGCCTACTACCTCAGCCTCTGTCTCAACCACACCATTGGCAGGGAAAGTCTGCTGAAATTAGAGGTACCACATCAATTTCCATGGGTGGGATACTGTAGACAGATAAGTACCACATACTGGACAAGATTGGAAAAGCTCAGAGTGTAGAGGCTCATAGGAATGTCTGACAACTTGCTGGAAATCTTGATGCTGGCTACTCTCTCCTCCTCCATCATGAGCCTGTCTGGCCTGGAAAAATCTGAACGGTGTTGATCAAATCTGAAGAGACTCACAAGGTTCCGTATAAGAAGGGAAATAAACAGAAAAATAAGAAGTGAAAAATTCTGAACAGTTGTGATAGGTTCAGGTATAAACTTGGTCAGGTGATGCTGCTCCACTTAAATCATCCGCATGTGAAATTCATCTAGGGCTAATTACGTACATAGCTGTGTAAGGGGAGTGCCTACCACAATGAGTGAGGTTTAATTTAATTAGCTGAAGGCTTAAAGGAGGTCAGAAGAGAACTCAGCATCTTAGCACACCTCATTTTAGCACTCAGAGCTCAGACCCAAACATTGGAGAGGTGGAAAGAAACCACCCTGGGGAAAGCCAATTGAACACGGAAGCCTGGAGGGAAGTCCAGCAGGTATCCACCATGTGCCTTCCCATGTGATGGAAAGCCAGCTGTGTTTCCTCTGCAGAACTATAAATTTGTAATTAAATAAATGGCCTTAATAAAAGCAATCCATCTCTCATGTGTTGCATTCTGGTAACTTTAGCAAACTGAAATAGATTTTGGTAGCAAAGAAATGGGGGTGCTGCTGCAGTTTGCAAATACTAAACATTTTGGAGTGTTTTTTAAGTGGATAAGGAGAAGAGTTTTGAAGAGTTGTAAGGATTTTAATAGAGAAGGCCTGGATTGCTTTGAAGACACTGTTGGTAGAAATATGAATTTAAAGGATACTTCTGATAAGACTTTACACAGAAATGATGAATGTGTCATTGAAAACTGGAAGGAAGGCATTCTTTATGGATGGAAGGCAGAATTTGAGAGTGATGAACTTGGATATTTAGCAGAAGAAATTTCCAAACTAAATGTAGAAGCTTCTCCTTGAAGCTTATAGTGAAATGTGACAAGCAAGAGATAAATTAAGGACTGAACTCTTGGGTACAAAAAAAAAAAAAAGAAATTGGCCATCTGCAAAAT
>PVIY010022982.1:0-20572 GCA_004026745.1 Myrmecophaga tridactyla | reverse complement strand
TTTTGAGTTGGTCTTACATTTATATTTTTACTGAGATAGTTTAGGCTTTTTTGATATTGTGATAAATTAAGGTATTTGATATATGAAAAGATTTAGTTCATTGTATACAGGACAGATGATCATTGTTAGGCAAAAATATGTCTGTTTTGTTTTCTACTTAGAGATTAAGTGTAGTTTAAGGTGATGTGTATAGTTGTGAAGTTGACAAGGGGTGGACATATGATAGTTAGGTTCAGGTTTCAACTTGGTCAGATGATGATGCACCATTGTTCTTTGTTGTGGACCTAGATCATGAGTATGTGGAATTCTGCTACAGCTGATTACATTTGCCATTGGCTGAGAAACTTGCCTTCGACAATGAGTGATGCTGAATTTAGTTAGCTTAAAGCTTTAAAGAGTTCAGAGGAGAGCTCAGCAGCTCAGCATACCTAATCTCAACACTCAGAGCTCAGACATTTGAAGATGCAGAAAGGACCTACACTTGCAAAAGCCAGGAGGAAAGCTCAACAGACATACACCATGTCCCTTCCCACATGACAGGGAAAGCAAGAGGAAAACCAGCTGCCTTTTCTCTGGTGAACTATAAATTTATAACTAAATAAATTCCCTTATTAAAAGCTGACCCATCTCTGGTGTGTTCCATTCTGTCAGCTTTAGCAAACTAAAACAATAATTTAACAGAACCTATACTAGAAGTCTAGAATAAATTGAAATGAATCCCAAAGAACAGGTAAAGAACAAATCCATTTGTGAGAAAATCTTAGGTAAACAAGTGAAAATGACCTCTAGAATAAATGAATCGAGGAAATCAAATACCTAGATGCCAGTGAATATGAGTCATGCTAGGAAATTTGAAGATATGGCCCAAAGGAACAAACCAATATTTTCAGTGATATACAGGAGTTAACATAACTAGTGTAGGATGTTTAAACAGACATACAAAATCTCATAAAAAATCAAGTCAATGAGTTGAGGGAAGGTACATTAAAAAAAGAAATGAAACATATAAAGAAGACATTGGGGGTGGGCCATGGTGGCTCAGCAGATAGAATTCTCACCTGCCATGCTGGAGATCTGGGTTCAATTCTCAGTGCCTTCCCATGCAAAAAAATATATATATAAATAAAAATAAATTTAAAAAAAAGAAAAAGAAAAAAAGACATTAGGCAAACATAAAAAATAATTCAAAAGCTAGAAAACACAAATAGCAGAACTTATGGGAATGAAAGGCACAATAGAAGAGATGAAAAAACAATGGAGACCTATAACAATAGATTTGAAGAGGCAGAAGAAAGGATTAGTGAATTAAAGAACAAGTGTTCTAGTTTGCTAGCTACTGGAATACAATATACCAGAAACAGAATGGCCTTTAAAAGGGAAATTTAAAAAGTTGCTAATTTACAGTTCTAAGGCCAAGAAAATGTCCCAATTAAACAATTCTATAGAAATGTCCAATCACAGGCATCCAGGGAAAAATATCTTGGTTCAAGAAGGCTGATGAAGTTCACAGTTTCTCTTTCAAGTGGAAGGGCACATGGTGAACACAGTCAGGGTTCCTCTCTCATCTGTAAGGGCACATGGCAAAGATAGCATCATCTGCTAGCTTCTTCTCCTGGTTTCCTGTTTCATGAAGCTCCCCTGGAGGCATTTTCCTTCTTCATCTCCAAAGGTCTCTGGCTGGTGGACTCTGCTTCTCATGGCTATGTTGTTCTGCTCTGCTCTCTCTGAATTGCTTTCATCCTGCAAAATATTTCCTGTTTTATAGGACTCCAGAAACTTATCAAGACCCACCCAAATGGGTGGAGATATGTCATCACCTAATCCAGTTTAACAATCACTCCTGATTAAATCACATCTCCAGGGAGATGATATGACTATAGTTTCAAACATACAGCATTGAATAGGGATTATTCTACCTTTATGAAGTGGGATTTTGATTAAAACATGGCTTTTCTAGGGGACATATATCCTTTCAAACCAACACAACAAGACATCTGAAATCCTACATGCAAAAGAGCAGATGGGAGAAAGAATGGAAAAATGTGAGCAAGGTCTCAGGTCACTGAATGATAATGTGAGTGTACATATATTATGGGTGTCCCAGGAGGAGAAGTAAAGGGAAAAGGAACAGAAAAGCTAATGGAGGAAATAATTGCAGAAAATGTCCCATCTCTTGTGAAAGACATAAAATTATGGATCCAAGAAGTGCAGCATACCCCAAACAGAATAATCCAAAAAAAACAAGACATGTACTAATCATATTGTCAAATGTCAAAGACAAAAAAATCAGTTTTGAAAGCAGGAAGAGAAAAGCAATCCATCAATACAAGGAAAGCTTGATAAGACTACGTGTGGATTTCTCAGCAGAAACCATGGAGGTGAGAAAGCAGTGGTATGATATATACATATATACTATAGGAGAAGAACTTCCATCCAAGAATTATATACCCAGAAAAATTTCCCTTCAAAAATGAGGTGGAGATTAAAACATTTTCAGGCAAAAGTCACTGAGAGAATTTGTGACTAAGATAATGGCTCTACAGACAATAGTAAGAGAGTACAATAGGCAGATAAGAAAAGACAGGGATAAGAGGTCTGGAGAAGAGTGTAGAAATGAATACTATCAGTAAAGGTGAGAAGAGAAAAAAAATAGATATGACATATAAAATCCAGAAGACAAAATGGTAGATGGAAGTATTGCCTTTACAATAATAACATTAAGTGTTAATGGATTAAACTCCCCAAAATCAAAACACATAGACTGGCAGAATAGAGTAAAAAAACAAGACCCATCTATATACTGTCTACTGGAGACTAACTTTAGACCCAAGGACAAAAATAGTTTGGAAGTGAAAGGCTGGAACAACATATTTCATACAAACAACAATCATAGAAGAGCAGGGGTAGCTATACTCATATCTGACAAATAAGACTCCAAATGTAAAAGAGCTAAAAAGAGATAAAGAAGGACACTATGTATTAATAAAAGGAACAATTCAACAAGAAGACATAGCAATCAAACTATTTATGCCACAAGCCAGCGTGCCCCAAAATACATGTGACAAACACTCACAAACTGCAGGAACAAGTAGACATCTCTACCATAATAGTTTGTGACTTCAATTACTGCTCTCGTTAATGATTAGAACATATAGACAGATGATCAATAAGGAAACAGAGATTTTGAACAATATGTTCAATGTACTAGACTTAATGGACATTTATAGAACATTATACCCCACAACAGCCAGGACAAACTTTTCTCAAGTGCTCATGGGTCATTCACTTGGATAGAGTATATGCTGGGTCACAAAGCAAGTCTCAATCAATTAAAAAAGTTTGAAATTATGCAAAACACTTTCTTGGCTCATAAATGGATGCAGCTGGAAATCAATAACAGCAGAGGGACAGAAAATTCACAAATGTTTGGAGGCTAAAAAACATACTCTTAAACAACCAGTGGGTCAAGAAAGAAATTACAAGAGAAAGTATTAAATACCTTGAGGCAAATTAAATGAAAATACAACATGTCAAAATTTATAGGATGCAGCAAAGGCAGTGCTGAAAGAGAAATTTATTGCCCTAAATGCCTATATTAAAGAAGAGCAAAAATTGAGGAATTAAGTGTTCACCTGGAAGAACTAGAGAAAGAACAGCAAACCAACTCCAAAGCAAGCAAAAGGAAAGAAATAACAAGGATTAGAGCAGAAATTAATGAAGTTGAGAATATAACCATCGAGAAAATCAATGAAACCAGAAGTTGGTTCTTTGAGAAAATCAATAAGCTCAATGGACCCTTAGCTAGGCTGACAAAAAATTAAAAACTTAAAAAGAGAGAGAGAGAGAAAGAATGCAAATAAATAAAATCAGAATTTAAACAAGGGACTTATTTTTGATATCTATATTAAGCAAATGAATGAAAGAAGATCTGTATCTCACATCCTACACAAAAGTTAACTCAGAATGTATCAAAGATCTAAACATTAAAGCTAAGTCCATAAAACTTTTTGAAGAAAATGTTGGGAAATATTTTTTTTAAATCTTGAGATAGGAGGAGGTTTCCTAGATCTTATATCCAAAGCACAAACATTAAAAAAAAAAATAGATAAATTGGATTTCTGCAAAGTTGAACACTTTTGTGCATTAAAGAATTTTGTCAGGAAAATGAAAAGGTAGCCTATGCATTGGGAGACAATATTCGGAAACCACATATCAGATAAGGGTTTAATATCCAGAATATATAAAGAGGTCATCCAACTCAACAACAAAAGACAGACAACCCAATTAAAAAATGGGCAAAAGACATGAACAGACACTTTTCAGAAGAGGAAATACAAATGATTAAAAAGCATATGAAAAGATACTCAATGTCACTGGCTATTACAGAAATGCAAATCAAAACCACAATAAGATATCATCTGACATACACTAGAGTGCCAATTATCAAAACAAACAAACAAACAAAAAACAGAAAACAACACATACTGAAGAGGATGTGGAGAAAGAGGAATGCTTATCCACTGTTGGTGGGAATGTAAAATAGTACAACTACTCTGGAAAGTAGTTCAGCAATTCCTTGGGAAGCTAAGTAGAGAATTGCCATATGATCCAGCAATACCGTTACTAGATATATATTCAGAGGGCGAAGGCAAGGATGCAAATGGAAATTTTTACACCAATGTTTATAGCAGCACTATTTACAATTGCCAAAATATGGAAACAGCCCAAATGTCCATCAACCAAAGAGTAGCTAATCAAGCTATGATATATACATGCAATAGAATATTACACATGTGTAAGACAGAATAACATCATGAAGCATGTAACAACATGATGAAATTTGAGGACATTATGCCGAGTGAAATTAGCTAAAAACAAAAAAACAGATACTGTATGGTCTCACTAGTATGAACTAACATTAATGAGTGAACTTTGAGATTTAAAGTTAAGAACACAGGTTTTTAGGAGATAGAAAGAGAAGAGAGATTGGGCATTAGATGCTGAAGGAGTACAGACTGTGAAACAGGACTGATTGTAAAAATTCAGACATGGATAGTACAATACTATCTGATGATAGCACAATAATATAAGTACACTGAAGGAAACTGAATATAAATATGGTTGAGGGAGAAGGACAGGGGGCACTTATGGCACCTGAAGTAAAGATAGAAGATAAAGACTGGGACAGTATAAACAATGAATGCATTGGCTATACAATGATGATGATTAAATGTACAAATTTAATAATGTTTTGGTATGAAGGAGAACAAATGAATGCCAACATTGCAAGGTGTTGATAATGGGATGGTGTACAGGAAAAATGCCATCAATACAAGCTAAAGTCTAGAGTCAATAGTAGCATTGCAATATACTTCCACTGAATGTTGCAAAAGCATTATGGGAAAACTAAATGTCAATAATAGGGGGACATGGGGGAGAGGTATGAGATTCTTTGCAGAAGAAAAGGAAATCCCTTCATATAGATTGTGGTGGCAAAGCCATGGCTGTATAATTACACCAGGAACCATTGATTTTTTACTTAGGTTGGATTGTATGGTTTGCAAATAAATCTCTTTAAAAATGAACAGAGAGATATGAGTGCTAGAGAAAATACAGAGAAAGAGATATACCTGTTCGTTGTTGGTAGGAAAGCTGAGATGTGCAGCTCCTCTGAAGGGCTGGGTGGTGGTTCCACAGGAGGCTAGGGATGGAGTTACCACATGATCCTGCAACACCATTGCTAGGTGTATCCCTGGAGGAACTGAGAGTGTGGACACAACTGGACATTTCCACACTGGTGTTTATGGTGACAGTATTCAGAATCACAATGGATGGAGCTGGCCTAAGGGTACAACAATTGATGAATTGAAGGGGAAACTATGGTTCGTACACACAATAGACTGCTAAGCAGCTTCAAGAAGGAATGAAGTTGTGAGGCATGAAACTAGATGAATGAACCTTGATGACAGTATGTTGAATGAAATGTCAGAAACAAAAAAATAAATATCATCATGCCTCACACATATGGGCTAACTGTAATATATAAACTTGGAAAATTGAAGTCTAGAGCATGGATTATCAGGTTGTGGCTTATTGTAAAGGGTCCTAGATTGTAAGCTCTTACAGCAGTCATATATATTCAGGATTTGTAACTGTTATTTCTAAATTCTGAGATATTGAGCTATTTGTGTATAACCTAGTCACTCCCTGAAACTTTGGCATTTATGTGACACCTGAGAATCAGAGCTAGAGCTCTGAACCTGTGAAAATCAACATTTCTCTATACAGCAACTGTTAAAAAAGCTGAAAAATGATCAGACTTCGACTAGAGACATGAATGAAGCTGATCTGGATAGAACTAGCATAAATCAGAATACAGGGTAAAGGACAATATGGTTCATATTTTAAAACTTCAACATTTCTGTGAGACCTAAGGAAGAGAAATTTATTTGTGCAAAATTTATATTTTCAGTAGTTCATTATCTAATTTAACTTGTATTGTCAGTTTATTCAAACACCATAATTACATGGACTCTTTAACAGGGTGTGAGACCCTGCTGGTTTATACAAGTTAGTATGATGCCTCAATACATTCCAGAGTAATTTGCACAGACAATTAAAAAAAAATTGCAAAATCCATTTGTGAGACTAGGGAGAAAGGAAGAAATATTAAACTTTTCCATCTGGGCAATTCCTGATATTCTCACAAGCAATGGGGACAATGAACTCAATAGGCTCTGCCCTTCATCTTGGGGTTCGTCCCTATGAAACTTATTCCTACAAAGGAGAAGCTAAACCTACTTATAATTATGCCTAAGAGTCACCTCCAGTGAACCTCTTCAGTTGCTCAGATGTAGGCTCTTTCTCTAAGCCAATTTGGCAGGTGAAGTCACTGTCATCTCTCTTACGTGGGATATGACTCCCAGGTGCATAAATCTCCCTAACAACATGGGACAGGACACCCAGGATGAGACAGAACCTGGCATCTTGGGAATGAGAAAGACTTCTTGACCAAAAGAAGGAAGAGAGAAATAAGACAAAATAAAATTTCAGTGGCTGAAGGATTCCTAATACAGTTGAAAGTTTTTCCTGAAATTATCCTTATGCATTATATAGATATCCCTTTTTAGTTTATGGTGTACCAGAGTGACTGAAGATGTACCTGAAACTGTTGAACTGTATTCCAGAAGCCTTGTTTCTTGAAGATGATTGTGTAACTATCTATATTTTACAGTGTGACCATGTGATTATGAAAACTTTGCATCTGATGCTCCTTTTATCGGGATATGGAAAGATGAGTAAAATATTAAGGAAAAAATAATAGGTGGTGATAAGGGGTAAAAAAATCAGATAGATTGAAATACTAGTTGTCAATGTGATGGAGGGGTAAAGGGAGTGGGATGTATGAGTTTTTTTCTTTTTATTTCTTTTTATGGAGTGATTCAAATGCTCTAAAAATGATCATGGTGTTGAATATGCAACTATGTGATGATATTGGGAGCCATTGATTATATATTTTGGATGGATTGTATATTTGTAAATATATTTCAATAAAAATATATATTTTTTTAAATTTGCATATGGGCAGGAGGCACCAGGGATCGAACTCCAGACCTCCAGCATGGCAGGTCGGAGCTCTGCCTGCTGAGCCACGGCAGCTGCCCCAAAAATATTTTTTAAAAAAGAAAAGAAATCTAATGGAATATGCCTGGTAGTAGTTCAGAATTGTTTGGGACCTGTATTCCGTTTTCCTTCCAATTTCTTCCTATGGCAATGGGAAAATATATCCTGACTGTTCCTCTACTGTATATGAGAAGCAGATAAGTTGCTTTCTATGTTTCACAGGTCAACCGCCAGAGGGGAATTGTGCCCCAAGACAGGCCACCTTATAACCATTTTTTTTCCTTGGCATGGGAAGGCTCTGGGAATCGAACCTGGGTCTCTAGCATCGCAGGCAAGAATTCTGCTACTGAGCCACCGTTGCACCACCCCCTATAACAAATTTTAATGAGACTTTGTACTTAATATTGTCAATGAATTTTTTTAAGGCATTTGAGATATTTTGATGGAATGAATGTATCTTGGATATAGAAAGAACATGTCATTTTGGTGTCCAGAGGGTGAAGCATGATGGTTTGAAGCTGAATTGACCCTAGAAAATTATGTTCTTAAAGTTAAGTCATTGCTATGGATGTGGGCCTATTGTAAGTAGGATCTTTTGGTGTGTAGACTCTTAAATTATGATGTGACCCACCTCATTCAGGGTGGGTCTTAATCCTGTTACTGAAGACCTTTATAAGAAAGTGAAATTCAGAAAGAGAGAAAGCTGTGGAAGCAAGAAGCTGAAGCAACAGGGTCCACAGGAAAAGAGAGAGAGAAATCAACACTGTCATGTCTCTGGTCATGTGGCAAAAGAGTCCATAATCACCAGCAGCCAGTTTTCAGGGAGAAAGTATAACTTGATTATGTCTTGATTTGGACATGACCTCAGAACTGTACACTTGTCAATGTAAAAATTCCCATTGTTAAAAGCTGATTCATTTCATGGAATCTGCCTAGCAAACTAAAACCCCCTCAATTGAAAATGGGTAAAATATTTGAAAAAATATTTCAGTAAAGACAATGTGCAGTTAATAAATACTCGAATAGTTGTTGAATATCATTAATTATCAGAGAAATACAGCTAACACTACAATAGGAGGCCATTTCACATTCACACAAATAGATAAAAAACAAAAACAAAGTGATATCTGACAATACGAAATTTTGACAAAGATATGGAACAACTGGAGCTCTTATCCATCATTGTTGGAAGTATAAGAGGCTTTGTAGAACTGTTTGGCACTTATAAAGTTAAACATGCCCTTGCCATATGACTCAGGAATTTACTTCTACATATTTTACCAAGAACAATGAGAATCTATATACTCATACAGACTTGTAGAAAAATGTTCAATGCAGAATGTCCACATACAGGAAACAGACCAATTGTCTATCAACTACCAAATGGATAAACAAATCATGAGCTGTAAAAAAGGAAGAGTAAAAGGAACTAATGAATGATACACAAAATAGTTATGAATATAAAAAAAAGTTAAGTGAAAGCAGGAAGACATCAAGGGATTTATAGTCTTTGTATGAGGTCCAAGAATGAGCAAAATTAATATATGATGATAATCAGAAAGTGGTTCAGGCAGGGCCCTTGTATGAATTGACTGGAAAGTGGCATAAAGGAAGTGTGTGGAGAGACGAAAATTTTCTAAATCTTGTTTTGATCACATAATTCTGTATAATTGTTAATACTGGAAGTGATCAACAATTTCTGTGCATTATGCTTTTTGAGAAATGCACCCAATAAAAAAACAAGGAGATAATGTGAAGTTGAACAATTAGGTAATTATAAAATTTGATGTCACCGAGAATAAAAGTCAACGGAGAGGAACATGAAGATGATGAGGTGTGCTGGTTTGAAGCTATTATATACCCAGGAAAGCCATGTCCTTTAAACCTCATTCAATTTGCTGGGTGGGATCTTTCTTGTTGTTTCCATGGAGCTATGACCCACCCAGTTGTGGGTGGTAATTTTTTATTAGATGGTTACTATGGAGACGTCTCCACCCATTCAAGGTGGGGTTGCTTTAAGAGGGAACCATTTCAGAAAGAGCCAACAGAGCCAACAGAGCTCATACAGCCAGAGACCTTTGGAGATGCAGAAGGAAGCTGCCCCAGGGGAAGTCTTATGATGCAGATATTGCCATGTTCCTTCACAGCTGAAGAGGTGTCCAGAACCTAAACACCTCAGCAGACACCAGCCATGTGACCTCCCAGCTGAAAAAGCTGTTTATGATGCCATCAACACCTCTTGAGTGAAGTTAACCTCTTGTTGGTACCTTAGTTAGGACATTTTCATGGCCTTAGAACTGTAAACTTGCAACTTATTAAATTCCCTTTTTAAAAGATGTTCTGTTTCTGATGTAGTGACTTCTAATAACTTAGGAACAAAACGAAATTTTAATACCAGAAAAGTGGAATCCTGCATTAGCAAATGTCAAACATGATGAAATGGCTTTTTAAATGGATAAGGGGAAAATCCTACAAGAATTGTGAGGAATTTGATAAAGATGGCATAAAATGCTTCGAAGAGACTGTTGGTAGAAATGTAGACTCTAAGGATAACTGTGATTTGGCTTCAGACAGAGATGATTCATTTGTCATTGCAAAAAAAAAAAATTCATTGTTTGAAAATGGTAGATAATTTGGACAAATTGAGTACTGCTGATATATTGAAGTTAGACTTTAAAGGTCATTACCTAGGATATTTAGGTGAAGAAATTTCCAAGCACAACTTGGAAAAGGCAGCCAGGCTTCCCCTCGCAGCTTACAGTAAAATGTGACAGGAAAGAGATAAGCTGAGAATTGAACTCTTGGGTGACAAAGAAACCAGAAATTGATAGTCTGGAATATTCTGGGCTCCAGAAAGTTAGACCCCAATGAATAGGGCCCCATGTGAGGATTTAACCAAACATGGAAACAGTCAGCCATTATAGGACAAATGAGGATTTGAAACAGAGGAGTCATCCAGAAAGGATTCATGGAAAGTCATTTTGTCTGATGGGCATGATCCTAGTGTACTAAATAGAAAATCCCCAACAAGAGTGTGGTGGGATCTGTATAAAAAGAACCACTGCCAGTCTGGACTAAAGGGACAGAAAAGAGACAAAGTGAAGGAAAACTCACTTCAGAGGCAGAAACATGAAAGCTGAGGTCTGAAACCAAGACACCTAGGGACAGGAGAGTGGACCACCACGCACACTTGGAAAGGGTGAGATTGCCCTGGGGACAGAGGGTGGGCCTTCCACCTCTTTGCTTGGGAAGAGTTGTGCTGCCTCAGGCCTTGGAGACAGTGGAGCACATTCTTTAGTGATTGTAGTAAATCTGCCTGCTACCCCCATTGTTCTGGAAGGGTTGAGTGTGTGCCTCTGAGATGACAGACAGTCTGGCACTGCCACAATATTCAGAGAGGGTGAAGTTGAGAAAAAGGTGGTCTTCCCAATGTCCCCCAATCCTGCACTAAGAGAGCACTGGACCCACCATATAGGCCCTTGGAAAGAGTGGGTCAGCCACTTTTTAAAGTCCCAAGGGTAAATTACTCTCAGACGTTGAAATCTATGAAGTTTGCCCTGCAGGTTTTTGGAACTGTTTTGGTCCAGTGACCCTTGGGTTCCTTCCAATTTCTCCCTATGGAAATGGGAACATTTATCCTATGACAGTTCCTTCTTTGTATGTTGGCAACAGATAACTTGTCCTGAGTTTTATAGGTCAGAGCCAGAGAATTTTGCTTTAGGAAAGACTATGCCTGTAGCTGATTTTAATGAGATTTTGTACTGTTTCTGACTTTGCCTTATATTTTTATTGTTTCTGGAGTGGTTTAAGGCTTTGTGATAATATGATTGAATGAATGCATTTTGCTTTTGGAAAGAACATGCCTATTGGGGCCCAAATGGTGGAATGTGCCTGTTTGAAGCTCTTATGTACTCCAGAAAAGCCATATCCTTTAATTCTCATTGTAATAATCTCATTATTGCTGGGTGGGATCTTTTTGATTGTTAACATGGAGATATGGCTCACCCATTTGTGGGTGATAACTTTTGATTACATGCTTTCCATGGAAATGTCTTACTGGAGTACTTTAAGAAGGAATCATTTTGGAAAGAACCAACAGAACCAACAGAGCCCACACAACCAGAGATCTTTGGGGATTTTGAATGAAAACACCCCCAGGAAAGCCTTATGAAATGAGGAGAGAAAGCTAGCAGGATTACTATGTGACTTTCCAGTTGAGAGAGGTGTCTAGGAGACAGAGACCCAGCAGATGCCAGCCACGTGACTTCCCAGCTGATAGAACTGTTCCAGACGGCATCAGACCCTTTATTGAGTGGATTTAACCTCTTGTTGGTGCCTTAATTTGGACATTATCATGGTCTTAGAACTGTGAATTGCAACTTAACAACTTCCTTTTTTTAAAACTGTTCTGTTTCTGGTGTATTGCATTCCAGCACCTTACGAATTCAATCTTCAGGTAAAGTTAAAGAGTACAAGTGCTAGAAATGTTGAACATAACAGCTTTATTATCTTCTTCCACAATCTTTCATAAATTGATTTTTATTTTAGTTTTGTTTTATTTAATCATTTTCTCCCTCAGATGTCCATAGTGCTTGGGCCTTCTAAACATCTCTTCAAATGAGAAGAGAAAGAATATGTAAATATAAGTATCAGTGGATGAGGGGAAACAATTAGAGGGGGTTGGGAATTACCACACTGAAATTATTCACACTGAAATAACTTCTGATTTTATTTTCATAAGCAAAGTGTCTTGAAAAAAATTAAAATACTTTGTCCACTAAGCAAAATGTTATGTTTCCTCTAGCTAGCCTTAGCTTCTCTGGAGAGGGTAGGAGTGGAATTCCAGGATTTAGGTTGTGTTTTGGCTCTTGCAAACCTACTAAAATGCATAAAATTCTGTGCATTATTGTAACCTGCTACCTTTGTAAATATTGAGCCTATCCCATCCTACTACAAGTAAATCCCCTATTTTATCTCTTGCAGTCTTAAATTACCCCCATGTTGCAAGAATTCAGGAAGCAAATGGATCATTTCCAAATGTGATTTTATTTTAACTAATCTTTAAAAATTTTTAACACCCTTACTTCTTTTCCAATATCCCAACAGAGAACTTTATGGGTCCTATATTATTTTCACTTCTTCTAATAAATATTTTGACATTGCATATAGTGGATGGATGTGGAAAGGGTTGTCAGTTTTACAGAGATGAGTGAGAAATTACAGGAAAGAAATTGGTTTCTTTTTTGACTTAACCAGTATCTCATCAGGAATTACTTGTAATTGAACTTTTGTTTTCTCACTTCTGAAATGGTGAAATATTTTTATGTATGCCCACATAATTGTTGTATGAATAAATTGAAACAACAAAGTGTGCTAAAATTTTTCAAAAACTTCAAAATATTTTCAAATTAGACATTGCTATTACTTGGTGAACTCACTCAATTAGTATGTGTAGTTATAACTAAAAATATCCATGCATTAGGCATATCAGGCATCTTATTGAATTGATTTGCTGCAAATATAGATTTAGACATATGTAAACATTTGTAGAATATTGCATGTATGTTTCTCTTCAAAGTGTCATTAATTAAATGTATGAATTTGATTGATCGAAATACTTGAACATTTGCAATCTAAGACTTAGAAAAAAAAATTTTGTGTTTCCCTTTAGGGAAAGGATGTGAACTTAGTACACATTCTGAAATAATTGAATTACCTTTATCTGTAATTAATTATTAATCTTGTTTGGAAAACACTATTTTATCCAAAAACTGGAACTCAAATCATACGCCTTGAAGTTGATCACCAAATAATTATGGTAAAAAATATGTATTTCTATTTACTTATGAAAACAAAATGCTTAAAAGGGTGAGTGAAGGACTCCTTTGGGGCAAAATTGAACAGGCTAGAGATTTAGGTGTTTATATTAGCATTAGAATCTTACAAATTGAGATCTAGTTAACACAGATTGATCAACTGTGTATCCCCAGGATCCAACAGTTAATATATCCTGTAGTCAGTTCTCAATTAATGCTCTTGAGTGGTCTACTGAAACATATCATGCATTCTACATATGCATATACAAGATTCTCACTCCTTGCTTCTCCATTGTTGGTGTCTTTAATCTTCTGGCCTAATATTGGGAAATGTGAAAAACAGTAACCTCAGAAAAGCAAGAGAGAAGCATTTAGGTACTTGGAAGTATTGAACTAATATACTAGGAAACATTGAAATGGATCAGTTATAAATAGTTCAGCACTATGACAAAAATGCTGCTAGGCTACCATATATATCTCTGCATCAAAGGTCAGAATGCTCATAATTTACTTTTTCTTAAGATTGAAGGAAGAAAAGTAAATGTGATTTTTTTCTCATACTTCCCCATAATTTTTACTCTTTATGCCAATGTCTTATATTCCATGTGTCCACTGCATTTTAGATTTCAGAACTTTTATTCACATATAATGACTTACAGCAGATAAAATGTCCCTTAGCCTAGGGTCTTTTGAATTTTAATAAGATCAACGTCTAGAGATAAAAGGATTGACTAAAAAATAAAACCTTCTTTGTCTTTTTCGGAATTAACACTCTTTATCTACTCTCCCTGTGCATAAACCTTGCCTAGAATATTGAACTTTAATGATATTCTTAGTTTGTTGCATTGCTATTAAGAAAAAATTGCAGCAATCTGTTATTTTAATGGTATGAAGTAGTTGTATAAAATGGAACAGATTTTATCCCTTATGTATGCATCATTGAGAAACCCCAGATTTATTGTGAGGATTCTACAACTAATACATGTGCAAATAGACTTTTCAATCCATTTTATGTTGTCTAAACATACCCATGATTTTATGTGTACATAATGAACCCAAGAGATGAGAAAAATATATGTCATCATTATTGGTTGCATTTTGTAATATATACAGGGGAATTACTTTAAATAGATGAGAACATTCACTTAAGGTTATAATGATTTAAATTTTAAAATATTCTAAACTATTTTGTGAAACTTGTTATGATGTTAAAAAAAAGAAATTGAAAACTTAGTTATACACCACTGTATATTCAAGAGTTTAGAAATAAAGCAAATCCTCACATTTTTATGGGAGTTTAGAAAGACTTTATGAATTTCACCATGTAATACCCACACATAAAGTAAAAACTCTGTTTGCACAACACAACCTAAAGTCAACTACATACTTTAATAAATTAGTGAAGATAATTAATATTTTAAATTTTTATGCAAAGTAAACCATTGATTTCTGTGATCCACAAGTTATAAAAATAAATATTTATCGTCTTGTGTCTTAAATTATTCAGATTTGTTTTCTATGCCCATCATATTTAGCAAATATCTATTATCTTACCGGATGGATGGATGGTTGGATGGATGGATGGATATAAAACAAACAGTTGTTGACGTTGTAGAATTTGAACTGTTTTTGAAGGGAAATGAGGAGCTTATTGAGAAATTTTTGTAAAGTTCAAAGCAGTAGCTTCTTATTTCGTACTCAACAGTCCATTGCAGGATACTTCCCGGTAAAGGAAGATAGAATGTAGGGAAAAGTGAGCAACTCCTGTATGGCAGGACGGAAGGATTTTGGAAATTTGCATTGTTGAAGAATGAGATGAGTAAAAAGTAATGAAAGTATAATATTCTCTATAATATAAAACTGTTTATTTGAACTTTATTTCTGTATAATTTACATTTAAATTGTTTTCACTATATCTTTTCTTCTTCTCCAGTTATCTAAAAGAAAGATTTCTATTTACAGAAAATTTAGAATTTTTCTTCCTCACTATTTTCCTCTGTCCTGGACATTCCTCTGATTGTTTGCAGTCATACCTACTTTGGCTACACAAACAAGAAGACTCACAGTGCCCTTTAACCTCCCTTCATTGCGTGGTCTTTGAAATATATGCATTTATACATATATAGGGGTGGTGGTTTGGGGACAAAAAGCATACTGTTTCCCCAATAATAATTATATCTATAACATTCATTTCTTAATTTGAAATGAAATTTTTGTTATTTAGAAAAATTGATTCAGGCCTTGCAGCTTCCAAGAACATATTTAAATATGACTTTGTTTCATTCTGCAACTTTCTGTTTTCTAATATGCTTCTAGTGCTATTTCAAAAAACTCATAATCCTTATCAATACCATACATCTGTTATCACATGTTCCTTTGAATTAGTTATTTCCATTGGAGAGAAGATTCATTGTTGTATTCACCTGCTCTCCTAGAATTGTATTTTGCACATAGTGTGAATAAAAGCTGTGTGGATACTTACAACATTGCTTTTTTTTGGTCAGTTTATTTTCCTAGATGAGCAGGAGTACTTTAGAGAAATAAAGATTTCCATTTGGCAGAACAGAAAGTAATTTTAAAATGATGGAATAACTCATTAAACATATTTACTGTAAACCGTATCCTTAAAACATTGATAGGGCTTACATACATTGCAAAAACTACTGAATCTTTCCAAAGACCTATGTGCATTGAATTTTACCAAATTTGAAGTGATAGAAATCGGTACTTAACTGAAATATTTTCAAAAAGGGCAATCTTCTAGATTTGTATTAATACTACTTATAGACTAAAGATACATAGGTGGACATGATTACAGTTGCTCATTGGTACTGCTGACAATATTGCTTTAAAAAATAAAAACTTACATTTCAAAATATTTCTAGAAAGGGTTTTTTTTTTGCAACTTCTCAAAAACAATCTGAAAAGGATTTCATACATGGCTTAGACCTCTCTTTGATTTTGAAAACCAGAATATATCAAGTGCAAAGGCAACTTTACCATGTTAAATTGTCAGCCGATTTATTGTAAATTGTTAATTTTATGGTGGGTGAGGCAGTAATTCATGTTCTCTCAATCAAGATTTTTATTTTATGTCTCTTTAAGATTGTAAACTTTGCTTAATTCATAGTAGGGTATTTTTTTTTAATATAACAGCAAGGAAAGAACAATATACTCATATTTAAACTTAAAAAATAACTTTGCATCTCTCTTTTTTTTCCCCTGAGGGTCTACAATCATTTTTTTTTTTACTAGTTTTTAATGTAGACAATTGTACTCACTTCTGATGACATGCCATTCTCTGTCTACCTAGAAATAAGTTTATTCTTGACATTGGAGTTTTGTCATTGATTAAATTGTCATAGTCTATTTGAAACCTAAATGCTCCTTTGGTCATTGTTCTTTTTCTTCTTTAGAAAGTGACCTTTGTGAATAATTGCATGCCCTAGATGTGTCAAAATGAAGAGAAAGCAGCATTCCCAACTATGAACATTTTACAAACCATCTCTGCTCTCTTGAGCAGCTTTACAAAAATGAAATATTTCAAAATAGCACGGCAGAGTGAAAGATTTCTTAACAGTCGATGGTACAAAATGAATTAAGTGTATAATTTCAAGATTTATTGGTATTTTTCACTTTCCCAAGCAATATAATTTCATTTAAAATCTTATCTATCTCACACTCCTAAGAAAAATTATAAGACGTTAGTCCTTAAATATCTGTAAGAATGAGTTTCATAAGTAAAACGTTTTGAGTATGTCCTATTTTGAACATAGCAGGAAATTGTAAAGATCTACTGATATAGAAGGATTAATATTGTGTCCAGGTGCTTTTACAAAGGTCTCTATGACTTCTGTCTTCGGGAAATACTTACATTGATGCAGGTATGTTCGAATTGTTACAATCATGGTATGTTCACATGCTTATTTATTATATTATTTTTTTTCATTGAAATTAACTAAGTAAATTTTAATACTTACATTTATGAATATAAAATACTTTTTAAACTTTGAAGATATTTTAAATTTCGTCTCCTTAAGGAGATACATTAAGACTATAAAAAGTAAAAATCAAGATATGTATATTCAAGCAGTGATATTTATATGTAGGCTATGAGGGAGTTTAAAATTGAAAGAAGAGACAGCTTAATATGGGGTAGAAGGAGAATTAAGAGAGATGTTGTAGTTTGGCTATCCATAGTGTATCTATTATGGGTACACAGAAAGGAAAGAAAGTATACAAGTTTTGAAGTTAGGGTACACTTACATTGAATGATGTGGAAGAGGAAATGAGTATGTTTCACTTTTGTTAAAAAAATAAAAAGTGATTTCATTTAAAGTAGTCAAATTTATCCTATATTTTTAGTTTTTTTGGGGGGGTGTTTTGTTGTATGTGTATGTGTGAAACTGTGAACCACTCTGAGATCTTGTGTGGGAGTAAAAATGATGAAAACATCTTTTAAAAATATAATCTGGCACTGGTGGATAGCGGAAAGAATCTGGAGGCAGTGAGCTGGATAGAAAATATTTATAGTTATTTAAGAATGAGTTAAGGGATTAGAGTGAGGTCCATGGGAAAAGAAATAAAAAAGATAAGTCCAGGAGCAATTTTGAAGGAAATACTAAGTGCAAACAAAGCAAAAGGAGACAAAAAAAGAAAAAAAAAGAATATTGATTTAGAAATGACCCCAAGATTTCTAGTCTTGGAAGCATCAATAAAAAAAAAAACAGGAAATCTGTAAGGCAAAGAAATTTAAAGAAGGAAGTTGAATTTGCTTTCAGATCTGGCAAGACTGAGATAAATGTCCATTATCTAAATCATGCCATACTTCAAGGTGGTAGGATTATGGTTGTGCCAGTAAAAAATCAACATTGAGAAAGTGTTTTTCAGTGTAAATGTAATGGAGTCATGATCATGGATATACATATTGAGGTTAGCAGTGTAGAAAGATAAGAATGAAGGATATAGGACAGCACTAAGAGATAAAGTTACAATTCATAGGTCCAATGGAGAAAAGGAAAATTCTAGAAGAGGTCTCAAAGAATCAATGCTGAAGAGGTGCAGATGCTAGACACAAAGAATTTTGTGCAATTTATTGATCTTAAACAGTAATAGACTTAAGTTTCATAGATATTTTCTACAAATTTAGTATAGCTAAGAACTATTTTAAAAAATACATTCTGAAGGTAAGTGTGTATTCCTAAATTTAATCTTAGTAAAAATTAAAACTCCGTGGTCATCCTGGTATTGGTTCTTCTACTAGTATGATACAACACATTTATTTGTTCAGCATTCAACTGCATGGCTACTAGATGTGGCACGTTGTGGAGATAAATAGGTGAAGTAGGTAATGGTGGATGCTGCTCTTCTGCTTATACTATTGCAAGAGACAGACAAAAAGCACGTAAAGTAATAAATGGAATTATCAGAGATTGCAGTCAGTACTATGAAGGAATACAGCACCCAAAATGATGGCATGAAAACTGAACTAGGGAAGACTACTTTGAATAAGGAGATAGAGAATGACCTCTATGAAGTGTTATTTTTGCTGAAATCTGAAGAATCAATTATGCTAGCTTTTGAAGAAATAATTTTTCAGTTAGAGGGTCAAGTAAGGAAAAACCTAGATGAAGGGAACAGCTTGGATGGTCATCGAACCAAAGGCAATCAGTGTATCTAGATGGAAGTAATACGAGGAGATGAAAGGGTTAGAAATGAGTTTGCAGAAAGAAACAGCCATACTAAATAGGGCTACTTAGCTCTGACTTGTAATTGTACTTTCATATGACGGCAATGGGAAAACACTGGATAGTTTAAATAAAAAGAGGAATTTATTTTTGATATGCATCACTTTGGCTGTTGTGTATATAATTAATTAAACAGAACAAGAATGGAAAGAGGGAGGTTAGTGAGAAGCAGCTCGTATGAGTTTTTGGAGAAGCTTGCCCACATTGCTGAAGGCACCATACTTTGTTGATTATTGATGCAAGCAGCCTTAGATGCCATCAATTGAATGTAGTTGTAAATCCTTCTACAAAATACTCTCATATGAACAATTAGGCCAGTTCTTGCTTGACCAAACAGCTGGACACCATAACCTAGCTAAGTTGACAGGTTAAATTAACCGTCACAAACACTCTAAGGAAACCCAGATTGTTTCTTCTTCTTTTTTATTTAGTCATATTTATCATGGACTATTGATATTTCTTATACTTTATAACTATGGTCAACTTAACCTAAGCAAATGAGGGTCTTTTAATCGCTGAACATTGTTTTCTAAGCAAAGAATACTTTGGGGCAAGTTTTTCCTTATAGAATTTCCAGGAGAGATAGGAAAAAATCAAACAGAAAAACAACAAATCTTCTTCAGGATGGACTTTGATCTTCTCTGGTGGAAAAATGAAGATAGGTAGATGCACGCTGTGCGATTTAACTTTCTATGATCTTAAGGGGACAACTATCCTTAACAGCAGCATATACACAGAAATGCATGCCTACTTATGTGGATTTTGGCTTCTTGGGTGGACCTAGGAGCATAAAGTAGAATCCTGTAAAGTTTAAAAATGACTTTTAACATATTTAAAATCCTTAATCAGGAGATAGAATCTATTGTGCAAATGATTGCTTTTTAGCTGTGTCTTTGTTGTTGCTATCACCATGTGTCTCTTATCTTTGAATATAGTTTTCATTCCAAAGAGAATTTCTTTGAAGTACAAAAATTCAGCAGTCACCACTTACCTTAATATATGAGACCTATAGTAGGTACACAGTAAATATTTTAGTGTGCAAATAACTAGAAGAAATTTAATCATATAATGCTAATTTCCTATATAATAAGTGGAAAAACTAGGCTTAAACTATGTAATATCTAGTATCAATTTTATTTTAATTATGCATGAAACTAAAGCATAAACTCAAAAATGTTAATAAAAAATAAGTAAAATATAAAACCAATTGCAGAAAATTTTGATGTCATCTATCATTTTGAATTTTACGTGCCTCTCCTTCCTACCTCAAGTGTGCATAAAGATAATGTTGTCTCTAGCTCTCAGTGTTCAACACTAAAATTCTTTCCTGCTGGAAAAAAAAAACAGTCTTCATACAAACTAAACTGTGAACAATTCTGAAGATTT